>BSAI01000061.1:45729-62482 GCA_036245035.1 Adrianichthys oophorus | reverse complement strand
ATGAAGCTAGCATGTAATGTTTTTAGCCTTACTGCTACATGAAGATAGCATGTTATGTTTTTAGCCTTACTGCTACATGAAGCTAGCATGTAATGTTTTTAACCTTATTGTTACATGGAGCTAGCAGCAAATGTTTTTAGCGTTATTGCTACATGGAGCTAACAGCTAATGTTTTTAACCTGATTGCTACATGAAGATAGCAGCTAATTTTTTTTAGCCTTTTTGCTACATGACGTTAGCATGTAATGTTTTTAACCTTATTGCTACATGGAGCTAGCAGCAAATGTTTTTAGCGTTATTGCTACATGAAGCTAGCATGTAATGTTTTTAGCCTTATTGCTACATGAAGCTAGCATGTATAGTTTTTAGCCTTACTGCTACATGACGTTAGCATGTAATGTTTTTAGCCTGATTGCTACATGGAGCTAACAGCTAATGTTTTTAGCCTGATTGCTACATGAAGATAGCAGCTTATGTTTTTAGCCTTTTTGCTACATGAAGCTAGCATGTAATGTTTTTAGCCTTATTGCTACATGAAGCTAGCAGCTAATGTTTTTAGCCTTACTGCTACATGGAGCTAGCATGTAATGTTTTTAACCTTATTGCTACATGGAGCTAGCAGCTAATGTTTTTAGCGTTATTGCTACATGGAGCTACCAGATAATGTTTTTAACCTGATTGCTACATGAAGATAGCAGCTAATTTTTTTTTAGCCTTTTTGCTACATGACGTTAGCATGTAATGTTTTTTGCCTTACTGCTACATGAAGCTAGCATGTAATGTTTTTAGCCTGATTGCTACATGGAGTTAACAGCTAATGTTTTTAGCCTGATTGCTACATGAAGATAGCAGCTAATATTTTTAGCCTTTTTGCTACATGATGTTAGCATGTAATGTTTTTAGCCTTATTGTTAAATGAAGCTAGCATGTAATGTTTTTAGCCTGATTGCTACATGGAGCTGGCAGCAAATGTTGTTAGCCTTATTGCTACATGGAGCTAACAGCTAATGTTTTTAGCCTTATTCCTACATGGAGCTACCAGATAATGTTTTTAGCAAGTGTTAATTTTGGACCCTTCAAAATAAAAGTATCGCGACAGGCTCATGTTACTATCGAGAAAAAGTACTATTGCGACATCGATAGCTATCATTTTATCGCCCAGCCCTACATCCACAATAATTTTATGATCTAGATTTCAAGTCCTGTTAAAAACACTTTGAATTGCAAAAATTCAATCATATAAATGCCTTATCATCTTAAGGTGGTATTCTTAACAAGTCGAACTGAGGGTAAGACAAGGGCGAACATGCTGATTTCATCCTGAATGGTCCAGCACGGAAAAATCTCTTTTTGCTATAACCAGCTTTAAAAGATGTCAAAGAGTGCTCTCTGTGGCAGACAAAGTTTCCAGATAAAATGATGCTCACTTTGATCTGAATGTCAGTATATTCATTCCTAATGAGCTTTACTTGCAGAATTGCTTGAACCCATAGTAAAAACTAGTCTTTTTAAGTGTACTAAAAGTATAAAAGTGAGGCAGAATACTTCAATTTTACTTTTTATATAGCAAACTGAAAACATTTCAATGTTGTCTGAATAAGTATTCAGTTAGTATACCTCCTACACTACACATGCATGGTCTATAGTATACTTAACTTCAAGTATACTTCATGAAACAAACGTTAGGTGTACTAATTTTTGCCACGAGAACATATCAATAAAAAGCAGGGTGCATTAAAATCTGTATCCTCATCATGACATTATCCATCAGATTATTTACAGAAATCTGTCATCCTGGACCCTTTCTGCAGCTGCAACAAACGTTAACCAGATTTCAAATATTTAAAAGATCTTCACTGGAAATGAGACAGCTCCTGCTTTAGAAGTACTTTAAGGACACAAAGGTAGAAGCGGCTCAACTTCATCTACTGTAAAAGATCCTTTTCTTTTTGCTGCAGCAGTGCTTCGTTCCTCAAAAGCCAACATGCTTAGATTCACCTCAGCTCCTCCAAGAATGAATGGCAAAGGTCAGACTGGAAGGAATTTCCACAACTGGGAGATAGAAACAGTTTAAATAAGTTTGAGGTCTCAGAAATGTTGGGGTCATCAACAGTCATCTATCTGGATGTTTTCCTGCACACAGACCTGCTCCCACCAAACTCAGCTTGTTGTAAATAATCATTTTAGAGTTCTGCTTCATTTGAAGATGAATTTCTGTCACTATAAGAGCAGAAACTTTTCCGGAAGCTTCAGTATTTGTTGATGCTTGGTTTTGAGGTTTCTCCATGGTTGGAACATGGCAGCAGGTCACATGAAAGCAAACGTTGTCTTACGTAAAAGCTGCAGGAAAGCGTGTAAGCCTGTGATAAGCTTTAAAACAAAGAGGCTTTTTTAGACAGAAGCTTATGGGCGTCTCCTGCTGTATACCTTCATGAAACAAAACCTCAGTCGTCTTCAGTACAAATCAAAAGTTTCCTTCTGTCCTCAATAGAGCAAATCACACAGAAAACACAGACAAACAGAGACACAACACAAATCTGCAGAGATCCACCACAAAGTGACGAGAAGCTTTTGAATGACGGTACCTTGCTTTCCAAAAGGAAAATGTTTCCAGACAAAAGTCCAAACATCAAACACAGACTTTGCTTTAACCTCTACTATCATGTCAGGATTATCTCTGGTTTACAACAAGAGAAAACATCCAATACAACGTCCGAGAAAGTTCAACCATCTCTTCATCATCTGCCTCCGTACTCTGGTTGGTAGCAGACGATCCACCTTAGCGCTCAGAAGACGGGACACCGACTGTCAGCCACTGGCGATGGATAAGACCAACCAGCTGCAGGTTAACTCTGTCTAGCAGGGAATAATCCCTGCAGATCATGCTAAATCCACGCTGACCTCACCTGTTCTGCACTTTCCTTTATTCACTTTCTCTTCACAGGAATGCACTCATCGTCTGCAGGACAGGCTGGCTCCAGCTTCCTGGCTTCTTTTCTTTGACTCTCAGTGAGCAACAAAGTGAGTGAAGAAACGGGAATACAGTCTGTCTGCAGACACGACATGCATGTCTCAACTGCTGCAAAAACTCCAGGAAACTGATGATTCACTGATTCTGCATGTAAACAGAGAAGATCCTTGAACACATCAATAATGAAGAAATCAAATGTCAACAACATCGTCTCCAGTGACCTCACAAACACCGGCAGATCCCAGCAGAGCTGTAATCTGATTATTTCCAACCTTTCTAGCAGTGTTTACATTCACACAGTCGCCGCTCACTTCAGCCGTAAACTCCAGGCAGACAAAAACAATCATTTCCATGAATGGATTTGTAGCAGCGATTGTTGTTTGTGTGTAGAGTATCAATGGACATCATTAGTGTTTGTAGAAAAAAACTGAAGCTGCCTGGAGTTAACTCCTAAATGCAGCCAAATATTTTCTCCTTAAACTTTCTTTGATGCGTTCAAGTGTCAGGCCTTCATTTAAAGATCCTTTTGCTCCTCTTTTGGGCACAAAAGTAAACAAATATAACTGTGAGTAAATGCAACGATAAGTCACTTCAGTTGTTCACAGGTTGTTGATCTCTGGATTTCATTGAATTTTGAATGCTGAAAGTGGACATTTAAATAACAAATTTAGTTTAAAGCTTCATTATATCTGATATCAAACAGATTTTTCTGAGATGGGGGTTTTTGGGTTACATTTAAAGCTAGAAAGGATCTGCTGTGTTGGAGGAACCATTAGCAGCAGAGCAAGAGTGACCTACAGGCACAGAGCGATAATCAGTCAGTCAAGTGTTAAGAGCGGTGTCCTGGACTCACGGGTTTCACTACTGTACTGCTGTAGCAGTCCAGTGTAAATGTGCAGCAAAACACTTCCTGATAAATACACACCAACGGACCTAGAAGATCAAGCCAGACGCTCATTTTCACAGCTCAGCTGCGGGTCTGTTCGCAGCTCCCACTCAGAAAACGAGCAGAACATCCTGAACTCTACATGGAAAACCCAATTCAGACTTTCTGATATGTGCATGGACCACAAGCTCATCCACGTGTGACACGGGTCTTCAACCTTTAACACTTAAAGAACCATTCTGGTGGTTTTCCACAAAGTCTCACTTCATCCTTAAAAAAATAAAGAAACGGATTTGCAACTATGTTAATGCTGCTGTTATGATGAATATGAATACATTTTTGTTTGTTTGGCATAGATAAAACATCAAGAGAAAATACTATGTTTTTGTCAAAATGAAACACAGTAGTTTGTAATTTAACAAAGGCTCAGATGACATCCTTTCAAAATAAAAGACACCTTTGTGCCATAGGATCCTGTCAATGCAGTAAATGTAGAAGTGGGTAGCTTAGTGTCAACAGTGATCAAAACAAAAGTTTATTTTATCATGTGTGGTACATCTCAGTCAGAAATTTCTAATTCTAACTAATCAAAATTAAATGAAAGCTAATTAAGTCACCGCTACTTAATTTTTCAAACCATGAGGTGCACTTGAAATCTTTGCATTTGTTCAAAAATAGAGAAACCGCTACATAATCTGGTGGGCCTGAATGCTGGTTGTGCTTAGTGACCTCCAACTGACATTTGTGGTAAGCGACACACAAAAACTGGTAAGTACTGCCCTTCAACTGTTTGAATAAAGTTTTTTACATTACAGTTACTTTTGAAAATGAAATGGATGGATCCATGAATGAAATTAAAAACATTATACACAGCTGACCCCTGATATGCGAGTATATCTCCCTCTTGTGGTAGCCAAGCAGGGTTTCAGCACAATGAGCTGCTCGATGATGAGGATAGCATTCTGATAGCATACATTCACTGGACACTTCGTCAGGCAGACCTGTTCAACTGTTTGTTCATTTCTAATCAGCCAATCACATGGCAGCAACTCGGTGCATTTGTCCATGTAGACATGGTCCAGACGATCTGCTGCTTTAAACCGAGCATCAGAATGAGGAAGAAAGGAGATGGAAGTCCCTTTGAACGTGGTATGGTTGTTGGTGACAAATAATACTGGTCTGAGCGTTTCAGAAACTGCTGATGGACTGGGATTTTCACCCACAACCATCTGTAGGGTTTACAGAGAATGGTCCAAAAAGGAGAAAATATCCAGAGAGCTGCAGCTCTGTGGGAGGAAATGCCTTATTGATGCCGGAGGTCAGAGGAGAACGCTCAGACTGGTTCCAGCTGATAAATAACCACTGGTTACAGCCGAGGTCTGCAGAAGAACATCTCTGAATGGACAACACGTCCAACCTGGATGCAGATGGACTACAGCAGTAGGAGAACACCCCGGTACCACTCCTGTCAGCTAAGAACAGGAAACTGAGGCTACAATTCACACAGACTGAAGAAAAATGCTGACCGCGTCCATCCCTTTATGACCACAGTGTACCATGTTCTGAGGATACTTCCAGCAGGATAAAGCGCCATGTCATCAAGCTGGAATCATCTCAAACCTTGTTGGATCTATGCTGCCAAGGATTAAGGCGGTTCTGAAGGCAAAAGGAGGTCCAACCCGGTTCCAGCTTGGTGTACTTAAAAAAGTTAGTGTATAAATGACAAAATGATGTTTAACAGCAGCAGTGTCTGTTTTAAACAGAAAAATACTGTGTGCGCTTCCTTTTTAAAGCCAAAAGAACAGAAATAAGAGTCAGGAAGAACTGGTTACAGGTGAACATAATTCCACTTTGCCCACAAGGGGTCACTGTAACACAAGAACAAAAGCCACAACCTGTTATGCAAGAGATTTCTTAAATTCTCCTTTTCCAAAGCAGCACATCTCTTTCTTGACAAATTCCAGCAAAGTCAAAGAGAAACTGCAACAAAAGCGTGGGAATGTTTCATTCTGAGCAGCAGAAGGCCAGCTGTCAGCCCAGCTTCAGCGGTTATGGGAACTATGTCAGTTTAAGGCAGAAAATCCCAACGTTCAGGTGAGACTCACTCCTCTAAATGAGAAGAATAATAAATACATGAATAATTGAAGTAATTTTAGCTTCCTGAAAGCAGTTCCCCTCAAGCAGACTGGAAAATAATCCTGCCATTCCAGGATATGACAGGAGTAAAATGGAAAACTGTGGTTTGTAGGTGATCTGGGATGTTTGCGCATCAGGCATATTTAGACAGTATAGCACAGATGTGCTCAGTGAGGACCAGTCCATCCAATTACTCAGTATTAATCATTATTCATGAACAGTTTCTGCAGAGGATCAGCAGCTCTGCATGCATCACCCAGATCAAAGCAGAGCTCAGGTTTGGTTCTGCAGTCCGGATATATCCATGCAGCAGTAAAGTTCTACATTAAAAAAATTACAGAAATACATAAATAAACTTACACCTTAAAACAATCTTTGAATAATGGTTAAGTGTTTTTAATCCATTTTAAAAATGAATAAATCTCTCTGGGAATGTCTCTTAAATCTGATCATTTTACCTCCAAGTTTATCTAATAAAGTCTGAATTTTGACTGAGACTTCTGTAACTTTAAGAGCGCTTTAGGAGAACGTTCCTTCCAGCGTGGGAAATATTTTAATTCCTATCAAGGTTTGGATGCATCCAGGTTCCTGCAGAAAAATCCTTTTCTGAGTTTATGAATATTGAAATGTCTCACACCCGAACTCCAGTTTTTTTATTTTGAAAGGAACGGTAAAAGAGCAGGAAGCAGGTCTGTGACTTAGATGGGGGCGGGGCTTACCGTGGCTGTAGCTGACCCCAGGGCTCAGGGCAGAGGGGGAGGCCATGTGCTCCCTGCTGGGGGTTTGGAGGCCTGCCTCCTTCTCCCTCTCCTTGTCCCTCTCCTTCACCTGGCGCTGGCTCATCCTGCCGGGGGTCAGAAGGATGGGCTCATCACTGCTCGCTATGGCAGCTGCAGGAGGACAGACAGGTGAGAGGAGAAGAAGCCGTCAGACACCCGTGCTGAGGAGCATCTGCAGGTACAGGCCTCTGCTCACAACACGGCAGAGGAGCTGGTCACCTGAAGATCCACTCTGTCGCTTTTCGCGTCACCCTTCTTACCTTCTGCCTAGACGGCATCATGACATCTATGTTTGAGCCAAGACGCACCGTGACTGTCCTGCTTCCTCTGGAATGATCCAGCTGCTGTCCAGGAAGCCTGCTGCTGTAACACCTGACCTTCAGTCATTTGAATGTAAAAGCTCTCTTTCCATTTCATATCATTCTTTATGGAAAAACGGTTTTTCATTCCAGAATCTAAAATTAAGAGAAAACGTCCTTCCATCATTTTTATAATCCACGGTATTAAATCCTAAATAAGTTGTAATGACAAAAACATTGAACCAGACTGGCTCATGGAAACGAGGAAAGCTTCAAATACTTGGAGCAGTTTTGGGCTTCCTGCTAATCTACAGAGAGAGACAAATTCTAAACCAGCTCTTTGTTGAATCGTCGAAAAACGTGGAGTCTTTTGTTCAACACAGATGAGAACAGGACTTTTTAAATGCTCAACCATAGGATGGAGTCTGCAACAAAAAGGCTGACTGTACCTGAGAACTGGACTGAGTGAGTGTGATGTCACCCACACTTTCAGCTCCAACCACGTGAAGTCAATTCAGTCGCCATTTTTACATGATATGGATGTTGACATGTTGGAACCAGATGACATCAGTAAGCAGTGATTGGTCCGAGTCGGTCTGGGTCAACATTACTATGACAACTATTGGCCAAGCAGGAGAGAGTTTGTTGGAAGGCCACACCCCTACTTCGTGAAAGCGAGCTACCCAAAAATCTGTCAAACGTTTTGAACGTTGGACGTGGTGCCAGCAGGCTCCGCCTACTTTTACTGAGGCATCTGACTGGCAAGTTCATAACTTAAATAATCTGAACTCCAGGTTAAAATAGCATGAATCAAATGAGGACTGAAAAGCACACGCATGAGAACTGAACACACCATGCCCGCCCCCCTCGCATACCAAACAGGAAGTACCCGCTGGTCCCAGGAAGCCAGAATCCCATAGACTTCAATACAGACAGACAGTAATTGTGTTTATCAGAATAACCACTGTTGCTCTGGTACATTTTTAACATGCTCTTGCCAAACCATTGATAAGTGAGAGTGGTTGCCATAGAAACTATGACTCAGACCGACCCCCACCAATCACCACCCACTAACATTGTCTGGTTCCAACATGGCGCCGTCTGGATCGTGGAACCATAGTGACTGAATGGAGTTCATTTTGTTGGAACCAGAGGTAAGGCATTTTCTATGTTTCTATGACGTCACAGGCGCTTTGTCCATCTGTGTATACTGTCAATGAGAACATGTTAATAATAATAATAATGTCAATAAACAAAAAAACTTAGAAAACAAATACAAGCAGAAATCAGTCTCGTTACTGCAGCACCCTCACATCCATACTTTAATCTCTGAAGGGACCAATCAAACAGGCTGAACTTCTGATTTTCAGGGTCTGCTGGGCGTGAACTCAACATCATACTGTCACACTGCAAAAAGTGAATCTTGAGAAAGTAAAGAGACCCTTGTTTCAAGAAAAATTGTCTTTTCTTCCATCTTTTAAGAAAAATAATTGTATCAAGAAGGTTTTTCAAAAGCAAAATATTCTCAGTTTGAGAAAACAGGTCTTAGTGACTAGAAATGTTTTTCTCAAAATCAGAACTATGGTAAGACCATTTTTTTACCCCATTGGCAGATGTTGGCCGTGTTTATGCTAAGAACCTTTGACATGTTTCTAGGGGGACTGTTTTTGCAGTTCACTGATGGTGCTGCTCTGCTGGCTGTGGTCGAATAGAGAGGACGACTGTTGTTCATGTCATGGACTTCTTTTAGCCATCACTCAGCAGAAAAGAAAGGTTTTGTAATTTAACACCGTTTATTCAAGAACATTTGAATGACACCATGAATGATAAAAAACAACATTAGCAGTTGTTAACTGCACTTTTGGGCAGAATTTGAAGAGAAGTCCTGGAGGTATGGGCTCAATATGAGGCCAAAAAGATTCACAGCCACAACTGAATGGATTTGCAACGGTAACTGCATGTTCGCACATAAATCAAGTTTCATCATATTGCAAAATAAATCTGCCCAAAAGGGGTAGGTTTGCAAATGTGTAAAAAGGATTTTCATTTGTGAAATAATTTCTACGTTTTGCAGCAAAAACCGGCGTGTGAGCTCCTGAAGCTGCAGTTGTGAATTCTGTCCCTGTCTTTACACGTCTTTATGATTGGATGGCCACAAATCAAACTGTCCAATCAGAGAGCAGAAAAGAAGAGGAAGCGCAAAAAAGAAACACTAACTACAATCAAACGAATACTGTTGCTAAAAGTCAGCAACAGGAAAAGATACAAAACATGAAAACCCGCTGTGTAGCGCGTGGCAGCAGCCACCTGCTCTCTGATTGGACAGTTTGATTTCTGGCCATCCAATCATAAAGACGTGTAAAGAGAGGGACAAAATTCCCAAACGCAACTTCAGGAGCTCACACGCCGGTTTTTGCTTCACAACTGCAAAAGAAAACAAAATCCTTAGAAATGATTTCATAAATGCAAATCATTTTTACGGGCATGCAGATCCCTTTTCACACATTTGCAAACCTACATTTTTTGGCAGATTTATTTTGCGCTCTGATGAAACTCGATTTATGTGCGAACATGCAGTTACGGTTGGGAATCCATTCAGCCGCGATTGTGAATCTTTATGGCGTTCTATTGATTCCACATGGAGGAAGCAGCTAAAAAGTACTGCAGGTAAAGTCAAAGTAATATAAACATTTTCTGACCAACCACAAAGTCCTGATGTTTCATGCATGACTGTCGCCTTTTCTCAGAGCTATGAGGCAGGCATGTTTGATACCATCAGCTGTAGTGTAACTGTGGAACTGTCACCACCCTGAGCCCTTACACAGAACGATTGCTGGCTTACCCAAGGCGCCATGATGCTCTCTGGACTCTGCATTGTGCTAGCAGGGAGAACGGATGGAAAGGAAAAAGAGTGGAGAAACAAGGACAGGAAACGGCGTGAAAGATTGTGACAGGGGAGGGGAGGTTTGTGTGAAGACAGGGCAGGGCAGAGGGACGTTGGCCACGTGGTGTTGAACAGATGTTGGCAGATGTCAGTTTGTGTGGAGCAGGAGTGACGGCAGCGCCGGCGGCAGCATTGGAGGCAGCGGGACAAGATGCAGCCACACGGGACCACAACAAATGGTATTCATGAAAAAAAGAGACAAGAGACAGAAAACAAAAAAACAAACATTAGTTTAACCAAAAAAATGACCGTGACAGACACAACCAGAGAAAACACAGACAGGCTAACAGACCGGCAGGACATGGCAGAGAAAAACCAAAAACACCTCAGACTGTTTGAACTTTGAAAGCATTTTGTCGGCTTTATCTGAAGCACACACTTTAACCATTAAAAAGTGAAACTGGGATTGTCAAAGCAAACCAAGAGCTGCCTGCATAATACAGCAGGGGATCAGGAGGCTGTGGCTGAACATGGACAAGGCTAAATCTGAGCTCAGCTCATGGTTGTTTGCTTGCAGAGCAGACACTCCCTCCGGATGGCAAAACCCTGCCCTGTGGTTGTGGGGGCGTTGGGATTAGTAGAGTTTGTGCCAGGAAAACTGGCTGCATCCCAAGATACTTCATCCTTAACAGTTCTAGGACTCAGGATTAGACACCACTGTTGTCCCAGAAAAACACAACCACAATGAGTTTAGATTCAAAACTAGTCCGTAAAAGTGTGAATTTACCAATACTTACCCAACAAAGATATCTGCCTCTTCCTGAAAACAAATCGAACCCAGACCATTGTTGTTCATTATACAAAAGGATTTGATGGACTGGTAGAGAGAAGGGTCAGAACTACAACCAGAGGGTCAGACAACAATCTACTGAAGAATAAAACTGGCAAGCAATTGCCAAAGACTGTTATTGGCTCAGAGGACAGCATGTGACGAGCTTTACATGAAATCCCATCTAAAAAACTTCAGAAAAGTGAGAGTGAAACACAAATAAATGGACATTTTGCCAGTCCTGACTGGTTTCAGACGGTCTGACCAGAATCTACTCTAACAATCCAAAAACAAAGTCTTCAACAAGAATTACGGCTGGTAAATCAATTCTTTCTCTTTTTCAAATCGACAGAAGAGAACAACATATATGGGAAAAACTTCACGTTTTACAAAATTAAAGTGGTTTTTTTCCTCCTTTTCATTTTCAGGTTAAATCTAACTAAAATAGGTGAGTAAAAAACAATATTTTTCTTTTTTTTTTCACAGAGAAGTGCCTCAAGAGAATAAAAAGGACATACAGACAAAACAAAGACAAACGTGAAGTAACAAATTCATTCAAACATCAATGCAAAGACTACATTTCAAACCAACTATTCTATATTTCAGAACAGTAAGTTAGCCATGACCGTGTACAATAACGTCAAAGGGAAATCTGTTAAAAGCGCAACTTTTACGGCAAACAATGACAGCAGCTACTCCACCAAGCAAGAGGACCTCCTCTGTGGGCAGGCTGAGGGTATCCCGCTCTCCACTTTGTTCCATTACTACCACAAACAGAGGAAAAAGTAAGACAGACATTTTTACTCACTTAAAAACCCCACAACCATCAGACCAAATCAGAGCTGCATGTTTCAATAAAGCAGTGACGTGCCTCTGCTTCAGATATCAAAAAGAATCCTCTGAAAAAGAAATGATTTGTGATCTACAAACATCTCTTCAAAGTATTAGAAACATCAACGCAGTCCATTTTCAACACATCTCAGTTAAGTTTTATAATGATTTCATCTTTAGACGATAACTACCCCTTTTAGATTTCCTCTTTCCTAAACCTTATTATTGAACAGACAACAGTTGATGCATTTGTCAGAGACTTGTTAAAAACCAGTGCAATCAGCAGGATGTTGGCTAACCTGGTCACAGATGTGGGTTCAACTCTCTGACAGCATTAGCCGAGAAGACAGGAAACAATGGTGCTAATGCAACAATGCTGGAGGCTGAGCAAACCGTAGCCCGCCGTGTTTGATAACAGCAAAGACAAATAACAGGCAAATGGCGTCCAGATGACAGCTCACACATTTAAATTCTAATCGAGCCTGGCCCTGAAGGTCACACCATTATAAACATGTCATTTAACCACGGCGGCAGCAGCAAGATTCCAAATCCTGCATCATCTTACCGAGGTCTCTCGGGAGAGCAGTTTAAGACTGAGGCGTGCAGCATTTTCATTTCCACAGCTTTGGAGTGTAGATCATTTAAATGTCTGTACGCTGCAGCTCTGGGAGGAACACAAACTATAAGGTGACATTTTACTGCCATTTTTATTCTCCTCTAGAAGTTAATCACATCAATGCCAGAAAGGCAAAAGGCTGCTGGGAATTCAGCAAACAAGAACAGCCATGATTCTGCCATGATTCTGAATCATGTGACCACAACGTAATCACAGCCTTTGCAACTGAAACTCTTCTTTCATTACAATGAAGCAGTGAGGTGCAATTCAGAACCAAACCACTGTTAGCGTCACCTGTTAAAAAGCACTTCTCAAACTAAGCTTTTTCCCATGAACCCATCCTGCAGGAAAGCTGCCTGTTGTCTCTGCTTAAGAAAAAACCAAGAGTGCTGCTGCAGGTTCAAACAATGGGACGTGTTACATCATGTCTAAACTTTGCCTGCAGCATCTCTTTAGTCATAGAAGCAGGGAAAGAAGGGATTTTCTACATTTGAAATTATTTTATTATTATTATTATTCCACCGTGGCCAAGACAAAACCAAACAATGCGTCATTTCAATGAGAATCTTGTGAAAAACGTTTTTACTAAGCATGAACAAATCTAGATTCTTGTGTTTGTGCTTTTTCCAACAGTAAGTAATACTTGGACACTGGAAAATGACACATTGTAACACATATTATTATGTAAACAGGAGACAGTGAATTGGCGTTTTGTTGTTGTTGTTAATAAGTGTGTTAGAAAGTGCAAATAACAAATGGAAATCAAAAGAGAGACTGCAAGCACAAACATCCACATCCTCTTTATGACTACAAGCAAGCCATTAATTGATTTGTCATTAAAAATGGCGTTTACGTAGAAAGTACTTCACTATCTCCATGAAGACCCAAAGCACTTTACAGTCACAGTACCATTCACACTGATGGCGGAACTGTTGCCAAACACTGGCAGCAACCTATAACCAGGAGCAACGTGGGGTTCAGTGTCTTGACCAACTGTTTGAGATGCTAGAACCGGGTTGGATCTCCTTTTGCCTTCAGAACCGCCTTAATCCTTGGCAGCATAGATCCAACAAGGTTCTGGAAACGTTCCTCAGAGAGTTTGGTCCATATTAACATGACGGCTTCACACAGTTGCTGCAGATTTGTCGGCAGCACATCCATGATGTTGATCTCCGGTTCCACCACATCCCAAAGCTGTTCTATTGGGTTCAGATCTGGTGACTCTGGAGGTCATTAGAGTCCAGTGAACTCTGTCATGTTGAAGAAACCAGTCTGAGATGATTCCAGCTAACCCTAACCCATGGCGCCATATCCTGCTGGAAGTATCATCAGAAGATGGTACACTGTGGCCATAAAGGGATGGACGTGGTCAGCAATACTCTGGTAGACTGTGGTGCTGTAATAATGTTAAATTGATACTATGGGACCTTAAGTGTGAATATAAAATATCCTCCGCACCATTACACCACCAGCCTGAACTGTTGATACATGTATCCATGCTTTCATGTTGTTGATTTCAAATTCTGACTCTACAGCAGAAATGGAGACTCATCAGATCAGGAAACATTTTTCCAATCTTCTTTTGTCCAGCTTAATATTAAATCAAATTTTGGTTATTAATTAGTTACTGGACTATAGAAACCCTCATTACTTTGTTACTTAGGTTTTGTAGGCTCTTGACATTTTGGTCAAAGTACAGACATGCCTCATTGTTGCAGACAATGTGCTTTTCGAACTGGCTCAAAGATGAGGCAAAAAGAGACGCTACAAGGAGTCCTGTCATCTCTGTGGAGCAGCAGGTTGAGCGGCAGAGCAGAGATCCACCCCGTGAACTGATGTGTCCGTTACGAATGAAACCACTCTAAAGCTGTTCTTTGGTGTAAAGACAAGTCCGCTCCTTCCTGGGAGTTGGTTTTTCTTTACTAATTCACCCTGTCTTACTTTATTTTTCTCTCTAAGCTGCACGTGATTATGAGTTGGATAGTTCGGTAGACTCACAGCAGTGGAAGACTGTGCACAAAGAACAGATGTAGAGAGAGAGTGACAGAGAGACTGGAGAAACTCATTGTAATGGAATACATAACGTTGATGAAATGAAGATGGAGGCATTTAATAGTTCTTTGTGTTTTCAAAAGACTGGCTTAGTTTCAGATCTGATAGAGATGAATATAGACATGAATATAGACATGAATGGGGTGAAAATCCCAGTAGATCAGCAGTTTCTGAAACAGTCAGACCAGTCTGTCTGGCACCAACAACCAAAGAGAATTCTAAACACTTTCTTCCTCTTTCTGATGCTCAGTTTAAACTGCAACAGATCGTCTGGGCCATATCTACATGCCTAAATGCATTGAGTTACTGGTTGGCTGATAAGAAATTTGCATTAAAGAGCAGTTGGACAGTTGGGCCTATAAAGTGGCCAGTCAGTGTATACTTCTATATTCTTCACCTAAACCCAAAACACAGTAGAGTTTGTTTCTTTTACATTGTTGGTTTTATGTAAAAAAAAAAAACAAGTTTAAAGATTCATTGTTTTTCAAAGTAGTTTATGAAATTTTCTGACATCAAAGCTAAGTGGACCAAACCTGTAAATGTTTACAACTGAAGCCCTTCACATTCATGTGCCCTTTAGGACACTATGAATGAAAACAAAGTTTTAGGTTTTAGGACTTCCATGTGCAGCTATGTCACGTACAGTCAGAGATGCGTCTTGAGCAGTGGCCCTGGCCATTAAATATGAACACTGACTGTGCAAAGAAAGCCTCCACTCAAACTCATAAAACTCATGAACAAGCAAGCAGCAATAAGAAAGGCAATCAGCAGGACAGGGTCGCCATAGCAACCTGATCTGATCATGCTTAAAGTGCATCTTCAGGCGTTCACAGCCATAAGTGCCCTGTGAAACAAATTCAGTGTTAAAAGATGAAGCAGTTGTGATTCCATCAAAGTGCCTGTGGAGAAGCATCAATCCAAAAACAGGCTCCAGAACAACAAAGATGGAACTTCAAAACCAACTATTATGCATCGTGCCCAAGAAATCATTTATCTGTCCACTCAACAGAAAATCAACTGAATGCAATGAACAGTTATTAAAGGAGAGTACATCTTTGTTTGATGATGGACTATAAAACTAAAGTGGATTGGAGCACACCAGGGAAGTTACAGAACCAGTCCATCCTCTATCCAAAAAAACTATCAAAACTAAAGACAACAAACCATATCAAAACATATACACTAGTTACAAACTAAATCCTCCATCTGACCATTTTCTTGACCCGCTATATCTCTTTGGGGGTCACAGAGTTGCCAGAACCTGTTCTGGACCCTGGATGAGTTGCCAGTCTGGCGCAGCGCCACAAAATCACTCCCATACACACGCACATGCACACTTAGGGACACTTTAGAGCAGCCAATTAACCTATGAAGCATATTTCTGGACTGTGGGAGGAAGACAGAGTACCCAGAGAAAACCCACTCACGCGTGGGGCGAATATGCAAACCCCACACAGAAAGGTCCCAGCCAGGATTCAAACCAGGGCCTTCTCGCTGTGAGTGCTAACCACAGCACCACCATGCAGCCCCATACAAAATCAATGACACAATCTGCCCTGCAGAAGCACCAGCGTTTAAAACAGACAAAAAATTTAAAAAGAGCGTGCTGGAGTGGAACGTATCAAGAACTGGACAAATGAATGCCAGAGAGCTACCGGGTGAGCAGAGGAATCGACAGGCTGAATTTACGGCCTGATCTAACAAGACGCACATAAATCTAAATGTTCCTTCATACAGACGACAGCCTTGGAGAAGGATTTATGATCCAGTTTAAAGAAGCTCCTGAGTCAAGGCTGCAATCATTAATACTTATTGATCTAGTTAGTGAGAGCTACTATCAGCACAGGAGGAAGTGTTCGTATACCGCCAACTGACTCAGATGGGTCTGCTGCCATCACGTTTCTAGTGTACAGTGAAGAAGTTTGCTCACAAATCTGCTCTGAAAGTCTGTGGCAGAAGTTTCACTGCAGCAAAGATCTAACTGATTGAGTATTTGCATTTAAGTACAATGAAAGTAACAAGTGAAGACCTTTGTGAAACTTAAGTGTGGAAAATACTTTGTTGGGTTTTTTTAACAGATCTGTTCAAGATGTACCCCACCTTCACCCAACATGGACGGATGGACGGACGGACGGACAGATGGATGGATGATGGATGGATGGATGGACAGATGGATGGATGGACAGATGGACAGATGGATGGACGGATGGATGGATGGACAGATGGATGGACAGATGGACGGATAGACAGATGGATGGACAGATGGACGGATGGACAGATGGATGGACAGATGGACGGATAGACAGATGGATGGACAGATGGACGGATGGACGGATAGACAGATGGATGGATGGACGGATGGATGGACAGATGGACGGATGGACAGATGGATGGACAGATGGATGGATGATGGATGGATGGATGGACAGATGGATGGACAGATGGACGGATGGACAGATGGATGGATGGA
>BSAI01000061.1:0-45719 GCA_036245035.1 Adrianichthys oophorus | reverse complement strand
GGACAGATGGATGGACAGATGGACGGATGGACAGATGGATGGATGGACGGATGGATGGGCAGATGGACGGATGGACAGATGGACGGATAGACAGATGGATGGACGGATGGATGGACAGATGGACGGACGGACGGATGGATGGACAGATGGATGGATGGATGGACAGATGGATGGATGGACAGATGGATGGACGGATGGATGGACAGATGGACGGACGGACGGATGGATGGACAGATGGATGGATGGGTGGGTGGGTGGATGGATGGATGGACAGATGGATGGATGGACAGATGGATGGATGGGTGGGTGGGTGGATGGGTGGGTGGGTGGATGGATGGATGGACAGATGGATGGATGGACAGATGGATGGATGGATGGATGGAAATGCTCAACATCATTTGTGGAACCCGTTTTGGACTGTTAACTGGGACAGCGTCCTAAACTGGCTTCAGTACTACTGTGCTTAAGTGATTCAAGGCAGTTTCTGAATACAGTGCATCCATGACAGGTGACTTTCAATTCTGTCGCCGTAACGAAGGGCCTTATAAATTCCCCCCCCCAAAAAAAGAAAAGGTTCAACTATTGGGAGGTAATAGTTGTTTTCATTTCTTTAATTTTTGATGATTTTAGATAACCTCTATCAACATACGCAACTCAAAACCTGAACAATTGTGTAACATTTCTAATGAATCAAATAACTAATTTGGAACAGTTTATAGAAATAACTTCAGGCCCTATAGTGTGGATGTGGAGCCTTGTGCTGAGCACATTAGGAACCCAGATGAATACTCCACAACGTTCCGACGAAAACAACAGTTGAAATGCGATCCAGCTCCAGCATAAAGCCTTAGTCACAGCTGCCCTTACGACTGGATGCAGGCAGACACTGATCACACCTGTACGGCGCAGGCAGACGGCCCACAGGAAATATCAAGGTCACGGATCGCTTGGTGAGCTTGTAAAATGAAAATGTTCTTAAACATTTTTTCATTGGGCATTTCTACAACATGGAAGGGTAATTGAGGGTGAAGCAGGTGAGGCGCAGGCACGCCATACAGATGATCTATTTTTTCAACCTCCCACAAAAGTTGCATTCTGGGCAAGGGGCCCGTGAGGTCTGGTCACTGGTTGAGTGTGTGCAGCCTGGCTGCTAGAAATGAAGAAGTTAGAGTGTAGTTTGTGTGTGCGTCTTGCGGTCACAGTGCGGGCACTTGCATAACACGTGGACATCTCTTGTGT
Organism: Adrianichthys oophorus; assembly: GCA_036245035.1. NCBI lineage: Eukaryota > Metazoa > Chordata > Actinopteri > Beloniformes > Adrianichthyidae > Adrianichthys > Adrianichthys oophorus. The sequence continues at coordinate 44,480 of BSAI01000061.1, read as the reverse complement.
GCGGTATTAGGACGGGGTCAGTAAGGGGCCAATACTCACACCTTACAAACGATGAGAGTGTTCCCTAAAGACACCATTCGTCCGCATCACCCAAACGTTAATAGTCTGTGCAAATTACATTAGCCTTATGGACACTCCACAACACACCCATCACAATGGTATGTTCCATTTTCACGAGCTCCCTTAAGATAGCCAGACAGGCCTCGTGGGAACAGCAACACACACCTGGATCTCGCATCACATGCATACAACCCTCCACTGACCCGAACAACCCAAAAACCCTCAACCCCAAACGGGTCGACCCCCAGATGGGTCCATGTAAGGAAGACTGACTAAAGACCGACTAAATCAATGCTGTCACACATGGTTCTGTCCTGCATGCTCTTCTCTGCATCTTTGTAGGTTGAAATAGAGCTCCTTCATCATCTGAACATCTTTGACCTAAACTAAGCAAAGATGTTAATAACACTTCAATGGACTTTTCTGCACAAACAAGTTTACTTACAGCAAGAACATAGACTTCTGCTGACATCACCTTATATTTGGACGTCTTTGTCTGAGCAGGACTCATATCTGTTACTTAGAAAAAGCACCCAAACATCAATATGTGAATCAAATACACTTGATTTAAAGCATGTGTTGATATAGCAGTGAGCTTCTTTGTTTCAAACTTAAAAAGCATAAGTCACAGCTTAGCTGTGTGTGCTGAATACATGAAAAAGTCCTGCTAATAATAGCAGACAGTGTGAAGTCAGTCTGTGCTGCAGCAGCTGTTCACAGCAAACAGAGCGATTACAGTCCTCTTGGATCAACCAGAACTCTTGCAGAGCCTCTAGTAAGACAAAAGGGAAATGTTCCCTCACCAACTCCCATCCACTCATATTCAGATCACCTCCATTAGAAAAAGGAAGCAAGACGCCGTCCGAGTACAGCTTTTGACAGCTGCTCTTCCTGTTGACTGGAGAGATTCGCCGACTGAAGGTCACTGCACTTCACTGCCTTTTGTGGTAAAACTCAGAAGGGATAGAATTGGCTCAGCAGGGTCAGATGAAGACGTTTTCTGTGTCCTTTAAGCTCCATTAACCCTGCATGTAGCTGGTTTCCAACAACCACAGACAGAAACATCAACCCCCCACCACCCCCAGTCTTCGGATCTGACCGTGCCATGCTCAGGAAACCAGCAGCTGTGCTCTTTTATGAAGACACAACAAACAACAAAGGCTGTGAACCCGTCTGCCACAGCATCTGTAAAGAGGCGGATCCAAACCAACACGCTGAGCAAACGCCTGCAGATTCATCGTCCCATCACAGGCGGACGGCGCGACTGAGGCATCTCTACAGGGGACGGCATCAGAGCTTATTATTACAAGAAATGATCAGGAGCCGCTGCAAAGAGCAACTTCAATTCAATCTGCACCCCCCTCCTGAAAACTGGCAGCAGAAAGGTTCACTTACAGGTGGAGAGGAGAAGCAAACCGTGACACTCCGTCGAGGGACGCCAGTCTGACATTGCTGCCGCTTTTCAGTCAGAATAAGAGCGGTATACCACACGCCCACACACACATATATGTGAACGCACACACAGAGGAAACGTCAAAACAGGCTTAAGACACTTCAGAGTCTCCGTCTGACTCTCACTGAGAAGTGCTCTATTCTGTAGTCGCTGCTAAATGTTTACTTTATTTTTTGCACCTCTGTCCTTTGTTTACTAGTCAGCTTTCATCTGACCTTTAAACAGTTTTAGATCATTTTTCTCTGCAAAGCTATACAAGCAAAACTTCAACAAAAACAGGGAAGTGGATCATTAAAACAGAGGTAATTAATCCAGCAAAGTGCTGAAGGAGTCACCGAGGACTGCAGACTTCATAGGCACTCCTCTGCTTCTGTTAAGAACTGAGACAAAGAAAACTTGTCTGTTTTTGTCTTCAATTTTTTTCAAATACACACTGCGGTGTAAATAAAACCCTCTTCTTTTACACGCGTGGACAAAACTGTTGGTACCTTTCTGTTAATGAAAGAAACAGTCACAATGAAACAAAGTGGACTTAATGGGAGACGACCATTGAGGACACCATTGTTGAAAACAAACCATAAAAACCAGACTGGAATTTTCCAAACTACGTGTTGACCAGCCACAAAGCTCCTGCCAGAATGTTCTATGGACAGATGAGACACAAATGGAACTTCTTGGAAAGAACATCAGCTCTATGTTCACGGACAGAAAAATAAAGCTTATCAAGAAGAGAACACGGTCCCTACTGTGAAACATGGAGGAGGCTCTGTTATGGTCTGGGGCTGCTGACTCAGGGTGTTTTGAATCTGTGCAGGGTACAATGAAATCTCAAGACTATCAAAGGATTCTAGAGAGACATTCTTGGTCTCAGTCACAGGTCGTGGGTCTTACAACAGGACAATGACCCAAAACACAGCTAAAAACACCCATGAATGGATCAGAGGAAAACATTGGACTGTTCTATGAGCCCTGACCTGAATCCTATGGAGCAGAAACATGCTATCTGGAAAAGGCATCCTTCAAACCTGAAACAACGGTAGCTGTTTGCTCATGAGGAGTGGCTGAAAATACCTGTCAGCAGGTGCAGAAGTCTCACTGACAGTTACAGGAAGCGTTTGATTGCAGGGATCGCCTCAAAGGGTTGTAACAAAATATTAAGTGAAGAGTACCATCATCTGACTTCGTTTTGGTAAATATTTCTGTTGCAGCGTGGTTAAAAAACAATGACTGATTTCCATTGGTTCGATTTCATAACATTTTTATTTATTATGACTTTGTCAGATTTGAGCTATTTCTGTCACCGTTGTGAGCTTTTCTTTCATTTACCAAAGGGTACCTACAATTTTGTCCATGAGTGTAGTGGGGAAAAAGATGCACACTGAAATGTGAAAGGCAATGCTCATTCATCAAAGAACAGTGGGTGTTAGAACCAGACAAAACCCTACAAAGAAGTAGAGCCACAGAGCAGGCCTTGTTTCCAAGGAGAAAATCACAAACCGAGTCAAACAAAAGCCAAGTCCTTTGAAATTCACTCCGACAATGACTTTATCATCAACTTATCTGCTTCAGAAAAAGACAAAACCCTAAAATCACACATGGCTATTATGAAGCCATGGCAATGTGCTTTTATCCTGCACTTATCAGATTTCATTAAATGCACGGACTGATATCAAAACAAAGCATGAGAGGAAGCACCAAAAGAAAATAGTTTTAAATGTCTGGTGACCCAGATGTCCAAAAGCTGAATTCAGGTCCGTCTTTGGTGACTCTTTGGTAGGTTTGGTGTATTCTCAAATAAAAGTCAACAGTGAACAGTTCATTTTTCCATGTAAACCACCAGAATGAGTGTGTAGCTTTAGTGCTGAAGGAAAGTAGGTCTGTTGCAGAAGGGTGGATTAAGCCAGCAAGTGTGAGCTGCTGGTAACAGGTAAGGCTTTAATGATGGAACTGATTTGGAGGGAAAACCTTTGGCTCCATGCCCACAGTCTCATTCACAACTCAGAGGTGAATTTCTAATGAACTCCTGCCGCTCTGCAGAAACTATGTCCTAGAAAACCACACAGGTTTTGGATTTGGACAGTAAATGATTCATTGTAATTAACAGACCACCGGGAACACTTTGATTTTATTTTCAGAGCAAAATAATTTTTTTAACTTTGCTTTTTTAATTACATGATTTACATGTATTTTTTAAATACACGATGACATGAGTTTGATTCTCTTCCCTCGTTTGTGTGTGCTTTTAAAATTTTCACTTTATTTCCGTTAAATTGTACTGTGTCCTTGTGTCTGTATGTACTCCACGTTTTAATAAATATTGCCTGTGTTTTGTTCTTTACTTAATATCTTCCATCACTTTTTGTATGTAAAGCACGTTGTGTACCAAATATTAAGTAAGAAAAACCCCCTGTTCATCTAAAGCTGAATCATTGTTAGTAAAGGTAACTGATATGTGATCAGTGGCTGACTGGACTGACTGTCAGCATTTCAATTTACTAGATTTGACACAAAGCAGCAACATGAGAGCAACATATGACTTAAAATGCTGGAAATTGTTGATGCCTCAGAAGTTTTTGTCTGAAGGTGCTTACACAACGAACGCGATTCGTGCGGCGGAGGCGGACAGTTTCAACGTAAAGTCAGGGGTTTAGACACGAATTGAGGTTCTGTAACGCAAATTGAGCAGTTGATGATAATATGATGATGATAATTGCACTTCTTGCATGGATAAGTAGCTTTATCGTCAAAGTAGGAAGAGAGAGTGTTAATGGATCAGCCTCAAGATGTGTGTAAATGTTTCCCAATTATGCCATAGGGTCTTCCATTCAAAGCCCAATATTTAAACTGTGACATCTTCATGAGCACAGTCATTTGTTTCATGACACAGGATCCTCCAACTTCTTCTTTTGCCGCCACCACCACCCACCACCTCTGGACCAGTGAAAGGATTTCCGTTTCAGAAGCATCCTGGCAGAACCTTTTCTTTCTTTTGCTTTATCAAATCCTGGACAGAATTTACAGCCGCCTCCTTAAAAATGATTAGTCCAAACTGCTCAGTTCTTTGCTCTTTTCTTTGCAAGTAGCCGTTAGCTGTGTGTCACACTGTCCTGCACTGATGAGTTTGTCAGATCTGTACAGTGTCATTGAGCGACATGAAAGGCATTTTAAACTTAATGTATACAGCGTCTCTTTTAGGTCAAGTGTCTGACACGCAGAATTACGCTGTGATTTTAGCTCCGGCCGCATTGTGCAGCATTTCTGAGAGTTGTGTTTTGTGTCGTGAACTTCTCTTAGACACTGAAAGCAGGTCCAACTGTAGCTGTAACCATAGAGGAAATGTGAGCTCACAGCATAAAACTGGAAAGATTCTTTAGAGTCTTAACATAAATGTCATAAATGTTGGATTAAAAACAAAACCCCTGTTTCCTGTTGGGAGCAGACCTGCAAGCTTTCTACAGAACAAAATAACAGCAAGTGCTCATTCAAGGTTGGACGGTAACCTTCTGACCTTGTGTGCTTTCTGTATTTTCATCTTGTGGCCACTAGGGATTTCACTTTATTAAAAAAAGAGAACATAAATGTGAGCAGGGCCCGTTGAATAATGTTCTTTTTCCTGAGAAACTACCCTGCTCACTATGGAAATGCTGAACCATTTTAAAAATGTAGAGTCTCAACACTTCAGCCTTTCATTCTTTCAATCGCTCCTCCATCATTTTCTGTCATTTAGGTTGGGGGGTTTCATTTCGGTAGAGGAGTGTTTTCATCCTCTAGTTTTATTGTATATGTATTTTTTTTATATTCCCCACTGTTCTGTCCAGAAAAAGCAAGGGGGGTTCCCCTTCAAGCTGCCCTAGTGTTGATAAAGAGAAAGCAGAAGTTGAATTGAAGCAGAAATTCACATGACTCAAACAGTTTAAAACCCAACACCAGCAGTTCTGGATGAAAATGGCTGTGGAGCATCATCAAAGTCTGCACCGATGCCAGCTGGCGTGAACCGAACAGCAACAGTAACTGTAATATGATGCATGCGAGCCTTTCATCTGGTAAAGACCCATTCGTTTTTATAGACGGGCCTTTTCAGCTAGAAGAGGATGAGTCAGAAGCACAAGAAATCCCACAATCTCAATCCCACACCTTCCTGACTTAGTGTGTGTGATAAAAACCTCAAAGGAGATCTGCTGATATTAGAGGAAACACAAGTTTCACAGTCATTCCAATCCAGGATGAAGCTAAATATAATGAGAAGACTTCCAAGCCACTGCGTGAATCAGCAGTTTAATTATACAGACGCTTTCAGAGGCGCAGAAAAATAAATTAGCTGGCAGTGACGGTACTTCGATTCATTAAACTGCATTCCACTTTGAGCAAAAGTCAAAGAAACAGAACAGAGCCTTTAGTTCTGCTCACATTCATTTCGTTTGTATTGTTGAGCATTGTATTAGAAGGCTTGCATGTGATCTACCATTTTAATTGTCCTCCTACTTAACACAAAAAGGATTTGAAGGATTAGTGCAGTAAAAGCCAACATGCAGCCCAGTAGAGGTGTGAGGACGCAAAAACCAGGCATGTATATCCAAGGACGAACTGCATTAAAAATCAACTCAAAATAGCTTAAAGAATCAATCAAATCTCAGTTACATCCACCGCTACACACTTGACATGACTGTTTTTATTCGAATCGTTGTGAATCAAGAGCAGATGAAAAAAATTCTTTTGAAAAAGCGTGTAGCAGTCATAGAGAAGCTACAATCACCAGGCCACGAGCTCCCTGCTCCACGCCGTTCAGATGCATCCACTTGCAGACAAATTGTTTTCCTTGTCTGAGCTGGAATCTGGATCAAAAAGGATGGATCGCTTCAATATTGCTCGCCATTTTTGTTGTAAGGGTAAAGTTATCTTAGAGTTTTAGGGACTATAAACTAGCAGGAGAGAGAGTGAACAAAGGGATGATGGGACGTCAAGGATGTTACTTTGAGCCGACAGTTCCGCCCACAACTCAGGTGTGAAATTCCGATGAACTCCTGCTGCTCTGCATAAATATGCCCGAGAAAACAATTTTGGATAAAACCAGCATAATCCTAACTAAAAGACCACTGGAAACGCTTTTACAACAGATAAAAAATGAATGGAGTGGGACTTTATCGTTGAGCCGACATCGGTCATTACTTGTCAAAACAAACAAGAACTGCAGAGGCTCAACTTCACAGTTCAGAACAAATAAAAGGAACAGAGAAGAATTGTCGTTTGTATTAACGGCCTGCATTAATGGCTGTTTTGTCAGAAAGAGGATGTTCAGTTGACGTGACCTTAAGGGATCTGCAGTGACATGCAGTGTAGCAGCATGTCTGCAACAGCGAGCAAGACAAGCCTGTGGCAGCCCGACAATATTAGCACCTTAAGCTGGTCAGTAAAGTTCAGGGAGAACCAGCTCTGAGCAGCTGTCCAGTCACCTGTCTCTGGTGGAGAGCAATCATATAACGTCAGATCGAAAAAGAGTTCCTCCGTGTTGAAAAGAGCAAGTTAAGGAGGCGGCTGTGTGATGGACTGCACGTTAGCTGGGATAAGCTCTATTAAATCTAGGGACCCAATACATGAAAGTCTGGAAATGATCATGGATGGATGGAAGGTGAGGAGGTTTGGACCAATGGGGTGACTGGCACCCAAGCAGGAAGGTCTGGACCTGGCTATGCGGAGGTCAGATGGAAGACATAAAACTGACTCACTGAAATCTTTAAGCTCCAGGAGCAACAAAAGAAGGAAATGATGTGAAGTCTAAAGGTGTGCTGTTTACCCCTGATCAACACTGGAGTTACCAAACCATTCTTCATTATTCATCCATCAGGCACACCGCTGGAGTACTGATAGTGGCTAAATGCCCAGTTTCATCAGGAACCATTAACACACTGACTTTCTTGACCTCTTTGCAACATCCAGAAAACAGAAAAATGCTCTTTGGAATATAGATAACTGGAAGAGGAGGACATTACAGCATCAAAACAATAGGTACTAACACAAAGAGAAGAATCCCATTCATCACTGAGCTGCAAAACCCAAAGACTTTGTGTTAGATGTGTTTGTATCCGTCTAATCTGACATGCATTCAGATGTCTGACATTAGAAACAGCGGATGGAGACGTTTTTATTGTGTAGACTTACTGGTACACATGAAGTCCAAGAAAAAAAGGCCAATCAAATCTTATTAGGTTTAAAATGAATGACTTTGACAAACACTAGAGCATTTGGAACAAACAGCAGAACTCAGAAACCGAGCAAAAGTCCAACCTTAATGTATCATTGCTTAGAGTTAAAACTCAATACTAATAAGTGAACTGTATATTTACTGTTGTGTTCATCAGCAATAAAACCACTGAAAAAGATGTCTTCAAACAATTCTCGAGCTGAGAGACCTCACACCCTGCAGCCAACAGCACTGAACTGAACCCAACTAGAAGGAATAAAAAAACCAGGATGCTCAGCTCTTGGTGCTTCTCGTTTATTTGGTTTTTTCTTTAGCGTGAGATGATTTTGGTTTCGGCACATTTGTAATCAAGCACACCCAAGATGTTTTCACATGAAACTCTACTTTATTTAGCTTTCAACAGTTACGCATTTGTTTATCTTTCATTGTCTCGTTTTACTGGTGATATAATAAAGTATATTTTAGTAACTTGTTAGTTTTTCCAAAGTCATCTGAATTTGAACCAATCTGAAGTCGCGAGTTTCTGCTGTGCGCTCATTTCACTGCTGTAGGACCTAAAAGGGAACTCATGGATCTCACCGCTGAAAGTAAGACGTGGTTGCATTCACTCACCGGAGTTTTCTCAGGCTCTGTCTGGGACTCAGAGGAGGAGTCCATGGTCAGATTCAAACCAGAGTCAAGCCCGTCCGTGCTGCCTTAAGGGATGCATGTCTGTTCAGGATCAAAAAGAAGCACAATTATTATCATGTACAAGTTTGAAACTAGAAGACAAAGAAAAACAGGTGTGGAAGAAAGAAAGAAATCCTCTCTTCTCTCATTTATGAAGCGCTAAAGAAACGGTCATTTTTCCAAACCAGTGGGACTTCCTTCTGCTTTGATTTACACTCAGAGCGCCTCACAGCGTTTTCTTTGGCTTTATCTCTTTCCGTTTGGCCTCTCCTTGCTTTCCCTTTAACAAACTAAGGGATTAAACATTGATCTCATCGTTGAAGATGTTCTTCTTGCTGCTTCACTGCCTTCAATCAGACAAGATTTTTGGAATCAATCATGAATTTTTAACTGTACAGTTAAATGCACCGTTTTGATCCAGATACCAGTTCAAACGAGGAAAACCGAGACGTACATGGATCTATTTGTCTGTATGATGCATCAGAATGGAGCGGAGCAGGAAGGTGGTGGCCTGGTGATTGATTTTGAATAAAGTAATACTCAGAAACACAGTTTTAAGTTCAAATTCCTTTAGATAAGTCTTCAATTATGAGAAAAATGCAACAAGAACATGTTAAAAGGACCATTTTCAGTGGAGTGGTTGTTTAAATACCAAGTCTCTTTGAAAGCACAGTCAAGTTCATGTTGTAGCAGAGTTGTTGGTCGCTGATTGGCTTTGAAAATAAATTTACAGTTTTATCAGCCTCTGAAAGGGCTTCCAGCCAAAAACTGTTTTATTACAGTAAGAATCCACGCGTCCGTAGACCTGAGCGACATATTTAAATAGGAGGAACAAATTCACAGCTGATCTAAATAGATTTGCTGAGTTTTAAATTTGGAGCAGACTTTTTTTTTACATGTTCTGAATGGAATAAGTTACGAGTTCGGCGCTACAGGGGCATCGGAACCATTAAAGGACAGCTCAAGATCCCCAATCTTCCATTGAAATGTTCTCCTTTTGGCTTTTATTAAAGCATGTTTCGTATCTGTTGACACCTGAACGCACTGGTTGCAGATAAACAACCAAAATCCACCAACGAGAGGCACAGTCTGTTAATTGCACAAGGCTTTCAAGGGATTTATTTGGAGTGGAGGTGATGCCTTCCAGCATATGGCCATTTGTGAAATGCTTTTGTAATTACAGCAGGAGGCCACTTACAGTGATTGCTGGCCTGTCTTGATGTTTCACTTTGCACATGAGCAGCCTCTGCTTAACGCAGCTGTATTGTAAACGGGTCGCCATGAAGACGTGAAAACAGGCTCAAATGTTGAGAGCCAGGTGGACACATGCTAACACAAGGGAACTGCAATCAAATCTCATGAAGTTACAGTTGCAGATCTTTGGTATGACGGTGACTGGAATTATATTGGTGGATTAATTGTGACCCAGAAATCCCGACGTCCTGCGACTGTTGGACTGTGTGCTGGTGGAGGATGAATGCTGTTGCTGTGATGAACCTCATCTTTAGAATTCCTGTACGTCCCATCCATCCATTTTCCAAACTTGCCTTATTCTCATTTGGGGTCGCTGAAATGCTGGAGCCAACCCCCTACTAAAGCCCCGGTACACCCCGAAGAGTTTCCCAGCCCATTCCAGGGCCTATCCCAGTATTTTGTCTGTAGCTGGTGTGCATTTCAAAATGTTTCTCATTAGGATTCTTTAAGTTTCACTTTAGCTCCAATAATTGTTTAATGATTCCTGGAATTCTTAGGTTTGTGTCAATACTCAAAATCTGCTTCCAGTACAAACCACAATCATCCTCCATTACGTCCTCATCTGTACATTGGATTTCAGGCGTTTTTTTTCCAGCAAAAGTTCTTCAGAAAGACTGAATTTAATCAAGTTCTGACCTTTGCCTTGAATCACAAAAACAGATCCTTTGTCTTGGCTTCAATTCTTTTCCTCTTCTAAGAGCAGTAATTGGATCACGAGGACAGTCATTGTCATTTAAACCTATCAGAGCTCTGCAGACTTGAAATGCATGTCTTTAGAGGGGACAGACTTCAGAGTTGTGGATGACAGATCAATAACAGGCAGGAGGCTTACTATGAGGCTGTTAGCCAGGGAAATGCACTTTCTGTTTGTCTGTGAAACTTAATATGAGTAACTTCTGATGACAATAAGGCATTTAGTTTTAGTTTCATTGGAGAAAGAGCAGCATGTAAGTGACCTTCTAAAGACATTATAAGACAAGAAGGTGTAAATACACAAGTTCTAATGAATAAGTCGTCCTTCATTCACTAAGGAACCCATGCTGTCAATGTTTTTGTGTCACTCCCGCACTGACACGCTTTATTGCATGTTTGACGTGAAACAACACGTGAAAGCCTCTGTCTTTTCAAATATCCGTGATGAGGGGCCCTCACGCTCTTACTCATGTATCTGATGGACCAATACAAAAAAAAACACATCTGAGCCTTAGTCACAACTCAGTGTTGGATCCGGGTTAGGAGTGCAAAGGATGACCACTGAACCGTGGTCCGTACGGATCAGTAGCCACGTTTCAGATCCCACCCCCATCAACAAAATTTTAACCAATGGAATGGGAGCATTTTGCCTTTCTAGTCAACGATAAAGACGACGGCAGAAAGTTCATGGACGAAAGTGTATCACGTTCAAACCAAATGCGCTTCAAATTTGCATCCGCCACCTTTGTTCTGACGTATCCAATTTTCTGCTGGACGCTCGTCTAAAAGTGTGTTCATTAACCAGACGCTTCCACGACGTGTGCGAGGACCCGTTTCCTTTGGGGTGGGTCTGTAACATCTCCAGTCTGATGGTTAAGGCTTTCTTTCATTGGGAATGTGGCTCAATAACACTCCACTATATAAGTTTTGAGTCCCATTGTAACCTTACTGTTTTATTGCTGCTCACAAAGATAAGTTAAAGCTAATTCCATAAGAAAATGTAAGATTATAGGGGTTATTTAATGAAACCAGGACAAACACACGGCTGCATAATAAAGGTCCATTTTAAAACTGCCTGTAGGCAGCATGGTGCAGGTCAACAAGAGGGAGTTGATGAGCAAATACCTGTCTGCCTTTAAAGGGTTACAAACATCAAACAGACTGCTTTAATAGACTATGCAAGTCAAACAGGGAAAATATTACATTTACCAAGGCCAAGAGACTACAGAAGAACCACTGGAATAATAACAGTTTCATCCTCCTCCAAAGACCAGAAAATGAAGAGAACACAAAATGTGACTACGGTACAAAGTAAAGATGGGGTTTTAACTAACTCTAAACACAAGTCCTTCCTGCAACATTCAGAGACAGCTCCTTCTTTATATCTGACGGCTGGAGAAGATGTTTTCTCAACAGAAAGTCAGACAATGTCTACAGGATTGACCAGAGAGGATGCATAATGGCCTCATAAAAATATAGACTGTTTAAAATAATATCCTTCTTTTTACAACTTTCCATGAGAAGACTTTGGTTTCTCAGCCATTTTCATAAACAGGAAGGATCCAGAACCTGCAGATTTCAAACCCTGGCATTTTTGACAAGGTTTAACGAAATACTGATGAGCAGAGGTCAAAACGTTTACCATTTTCAAAGTCAGGAAATGTTTACGCACACACCAAAAAGCCCTGTCCGTGCTCGTTGCTGGGAGATTACCCGGGGACAGCACTGAAAATAAATCAAGTGCTGCATTTTTATGTAAACGTTCAAAAATAAAACAAGTGTTGTCTGGACCACAGTGGTCAGGTGTGAATACACCTTCAGTTTGCAATCTTTCTGAATATTTCTGAGCACCCCTTGCATGCACATTGAAAGCCACGAGGAAGACTGAAACAACACTTCATCCTCCTCCAATCACTAATGTCCTTTGGTTATGCAAGCTATCATAGCAGTCAGTGTTCCCTTCCTTCAGAATGCATGCTGAGTCTGCAGCCTGTAATCTAAACTCACACATTCAGACTTATGAACTGTCCAAACATCATGCTCCTCTCTAAATGTCATTTGGAGAAGGGTTGGCTTACACTGATCATTCCCATTTCCCTTCTCTTACGAAGTCAGTTCTCCAAATCCATGAATTGATATTCTTTTAAAGCACTTTCTAATGTCAGGTAAAATAAAAACAGCTTTCCTTTTGGTTTTAAAAGATTTGCAGATTCTATTAACTATTTTATTAAATACCTCCTTTCCAGTTTGAGTTTTGAAGATGGATGGATGGAAAATGTTCAGACCCAACAGACACTTAAAATTCTCATTTCAGCCTATTGCAAACTTTCTTCCAGCCGTTAACAGGCAGGTTGTCATATTTTACATCTATCCTGTTGAGACAAGAGGCGACAATAAAAACTCTAAGTATGTCTGAATGCTTTGGGATGATGAGGTGACTGAGTCCTCACCGACATTGTGATTCAGCTGAGCAACCAGTGGACCAGACTGAGAAACTCAGCACAGGGCGTGAGGGACACAGGAGGAACGTCAGTGTGGTAATAACAAGAGAGCAGTGACACCCCAGGCTGACAGTTCAAACACGCAGAACTAACCATTCCTGCCTCAAACGCAGAGATGAAAGTCACCGGAAAACAAAAGAGCAGCTTCAGCAGAATGGGAAATGTTTGTGAGCCACACCTCCCTGAAAACAAATGAAAACGCTGAAATGATAAGAGGAGCTGCATTCGTTCTGCAGGGTTCATCTCTGAAAGCCTTTGAAGGATTTCAGGAAATCAAATAACTTAAGAAGGTCATAAGCAGTACTGCTGTGACCCAGAAATGACCTTAAAGAAGATTTGCATTGTGGTACGCTGGACATCATTTCTACAGGATCAGTGCCGCCGGCAGCTGGACGAACACGGTGCAGCTCCTCACCTCAGTCTGGGATTTGAAAGCATCCTACACTCTCACACAGACGTGTTCAGCTACATGTCAACAGGCGTTACAATGGGATTCCTTCTTCCTTAAACAGAATATTTAGTGCTCAGGATGAAAATACCAACACAAACATTCAAGAGCTTCCCCACCATGCACAGAGAGATGAAATGCACTGGGTACAGCAACACCCACGAACAGAAGCACGCATGTGAACGGGAGAATATAGACATACCGCGCACAGCTCCAGCACCAAGAAGCGTCATTACAAACCACAGCAGACAGAGACCTGAAGATGACATCACTGTGCATTTCCTCCTCCTCCTCCTCTACTGAAACGCAGGCTACCCGCCTCCGAGGCGGAGCAGCTCCCTCTGTGTGAGTGTGATGACAAATTCAAATCCTACTGACTGAACCTGACACAGCTTCCAAGCACGCAAACAAAAACCCCACCATGCTGGATTCGGTTCAGGACATGGAAACTCAAAGACAAATACAGACATCCTGTCTGCAGCAAGCTGATGATTTGACGTCACTTTGTCTTCAATTTAAAAACATGACAAATCAAAGCTACAGAACGAGTAGCTATCCATTGGTTTGCTATCCACCAGTAAACTGAAAGAAGAGCTGAACGCAGGTCAGAAAACGAGCTGTAAGCATGTTTTATATTTTCCAGTATGTTCAGTCTGACAGAGCAGACCTTCACAACCCTGCTGCTCCAGCACCCTGATTCAAATCAACTCGCCATCAGGCCTCCACAAAGCTCAACCAGGAGAAAGGAGTCAAATATGTGGCATACATTTGTCCCGCTCCAATCATCTTTTGATCTATTTTCAAAGCGTTCCCAGTGGTCTTTGACTGTGATTATGACATTGAGTCAAAATCTGAACACCTGTGTCGTTTTCTAGAACATAGCTTCTGCAGAGCAGCAGGAGTTAGTCAGAAATTCACCACTGAGTTGCGGACAGGACTGTTGGCATGGAGTAAGCTCACCCCCTTCCCATCATCCATCTGTTTACATGCTCTCACGCTAGCTTACGGCCCCTCACAACCCATTTTTAAGACTGATTTTCTTCATATGTTCTCCATCATGTGAAAAATGCTACAAGAATATGTGAAAAACACCATTTTTATTGGAGTGGGTCTTTAAGACCAGGGTTCAGGGTTCTCAGTTAGACATGAACTGATGTGAAAGCTGTGAAATTGTGCTCTGACATGTTTAGCCATCACACCACAGCTCTACAGAGCCAGCATCCGAAAACCTCTGGACTGTTTCTGCCAGCCAGCTTCAGCACAGTTCACTTAACCATCCTAAACATGAATGAGTGAACTATGCTTTCAGGTCAGATGTATTCCAGGATGATATGAGTTGTCTTACCACGAGATGAGTAGAACCCAACAACAAACCACTTAAACTGTTACCAAGAAGATTCTTTTTGGTGGACCTCTCAATGTAACATCACCTCTCATCCATCCATCCATCTTCTGAACCTGCTTAATCCCTTACTGAACCTCTGTTTTCTGGATTGGGCTAGACTGGGCTAACAACCAGGACAAACAATCTTCATATTGCTGGGACATGTCCAGCAAGGCTTTTCTAGAAATGAGGACTTGACTGTCATCAGTCAATTCAAATGCCACACCCCTTTTGAGGCCAATGTTGTTCTCAAATTTGCTATAAAAAGATGGAGGTCAATAAAGCTAAGGCTCTGGTTGTCATGGGCTTCAAATCCAACTACAGCGATAACGTGTTTTGGATCCAAACTGCAAGTTGCTCAATAAAATGGTGTTTTCTGTGTTTTTAACATGTTCTTGAAGCATTTTTTCTCATGGTGGAGGGCATAGATGAGGAAAATGAAGATTCAAATTGTGTTTCTGAGTACTTCTTTATTCAAATCTTTGTGAATCAGGAGCAGATGAAAAAATGTCATTTGAAAACGCTCATGTTGTTCTGTTCAAAGTACAAATGGCAGACCCCCCGGCTCCCTGCTCCGCTCCATTCTAATGCAGCCATTTGCTGACAGATCCGTGTACGTCTTTGTTTTCCTCGTCTCAGCTTGTATCCGTCTTAAAGCTGTATACGACTGGATAGCTCCAATGTTGCTCACCATTTCTGCTGCACCGCTAATGTTAGGTTGGGGTTGTGAGGGGCTGTTAGCTAGTAGGACAGAGTGTACAAAAAGCAATTATGGAAAATTAGGGGAGGCTTACCTTTGCACCAACAATCCCACCCACTACCAAGAGGTTACATTTAAAATAATTCCTGATGCTGTGCAGAAACGACGTAGAAAACAACACAGGCTTTTTTTAATTTTAGTCTAAAAACTGCATAATTATAGTCAAAAGATCAAAGTTGTTTTTGTTGCAAAGGTTGATTTTAAATTAGAGTGAAGGAGAACTGTCTTTCCTCCTTGAGATTCTTTTATAAAAAGATTTGACTTCATTCACTTTCAGTTTTAACCAGCCTCAAGGCACAAGTTACTGGTTTTCCCTTGCAAGAATAGTTCACCTTTAAGCGGAAAAGGTTGAGAAGACTGACTCCTCCTTTTCAGTTCTCATTGTCACTGCTGTTTCATATTGATTTGGAACAAATGCAGTTTTATGAACCTTTTTTCCCACTTCATTTAGCAGAGAGCTACACAACCAAGAGCAGAAAAGGAATAACTTTTTAACTGAACATGTTCAGATACGTAGAACAAACCATGTTCATGATCAGCTTCAGTTATTTTCAAAGTGTTATTTCTTTCCACTTTGAGACAGAAACTGATGTCATCTTAAAACTGTATTTAGTAGACTGTCACTCTCAGAAAGAAAGTGTATTTGGTGTTGTGACAAGGCAGGAACATGTTTGAGGTCGATTTTCCTTCTGTAATCAAATCTTTGAGGAGGTTTTTACAACAATAGAAGAACTGATAGAAGGAGAATGACAGACTAAACAAAAGTTTATCTAAAACGTCTTTATTTGACCAATTTGAGGGCTTCTTTCTCTTTATGAAAGTGCTCTGTGTAAAAAATATTATTAGAGATGTTTACTGGATGCCTTATTAAAGATTAACAATCTTAATTTAGAAGTTTGTGTAAAGTAAGCGGGGTTTGCAGTAATCGAACAACCGTTAACACCAGACCAGTCGGGGAATTCTTAAAAATGGAAACTCCTGACTGTGACACGATCCGCTGGTTCAAGTTTTTCTAAACGGATCTCTTCTCATCTTCTTCTGTTTTCTGTTAGTGATCATCAAAGCTGAATATTCTTCATCAAGAAGAGGTTGAGAATGTGAGAAATCACTGAATCAGTTCTGTCCCTGTGCTTGCTTCTCACAATGCTAAACTAAAACTAGCCTCTGCTCTGGTGCTAAAAGTAAAGATCAAGCTGCAGGGCAACCATGCAACCAAAAAAAGACCAGACTGCAAATTTCCTCTAGAGGACTAACATCAGGTCAGAACAAAGGTTTAATGTCTTCTATAGAGCAACAACAGCGTGCTTATTAATGAGTCCCTGTTTCCCAACAGCAAAAAACTCGTTTCCAAATGAATTTTCATAATTAAGTCTGAGTCTGTCTAACCTTTACTTATGCGAGAGTTGTTTTCCTGAAGCAAATTCTAGTCTGCTTTTTCCACCATCCTGGTAGAAAATTGTTATAACTTACCTTCAAATTCTCACACGTTATAGATCCCACACAATCTGAAAGAAAGATCAGTCCAAGTCCTGAAGATCACGAGTCTTCTGGGAGGTCACAGAGCTTAAATGACTCATCCTAAATGTTTTAAAGATCTTGATCAATAGATCCTGATCTAGGGCTGGGCGATAAAACGATAGCTATCGATATTGCGACAGTCCTTTTTCTTGATAGTGATAGACTTTTATTTTGAAGGTTCTGAAATAACACTTGGGAGTGGCAAGCATTTTCTCTTCTTTGGCGAGTAAAAGTTAGAGGGTTAGTCAGCACATGCAAAGTAAATGTTTGTGTAAAGTTAGTCATCTTTAGCTATTCTTTTGGTGAATTTCTTTTGTCCTGTTTGTCTACAGTCTGTACGCGAGGTAAAAAAAAACACACGCTCCACCCCCACCTTGTTTGCCGCTAATGCTACGATGCTAGCTTGTTAGACATTAATGCTACAATGCTAGCTTGTTTGCCGCTAATGCTATGATGCTAGCCGCTAATGCTACCATGCTAGCTTGTTTGCCGCTAATGCTATGATGCTAACTAGCTGTTCTGCGTGTCCTGTGTGATCACAGACCAGTTAAAAGTCGGGCAGTATTTTCACGGACTCGACGTTTAAGACGCGGCGGATAAATACAACAAGATGAATTCATAGGACATTCATATAAACAGTATTTTCTAAATAATAACAGAATTTGATCCACTGTTTTAGCAGCGTCTGTGTAGCATCTTCAGGCGTTATTTGCAATTTCATTTTCCTAAAAAATAAAAAAAATCTGAAAATTATCCAAAAAGTAAAAATTGTATTTCTGTGTAAAATAGTGTTAGAATTTGGCTGAAAACATATATGTTTGGCCAGTAGGTTTTTTTTATCAACCGTCCAACTTGGCCAGTGTCTCAAAATTAAATTTGGTCCCCTGTGTGGAGGTATTTTAGTTATTTAAAATCTGACAAAAAACAGAGTTGTTGCACTGCAAATTGTGCAGAAGTCATGTTCCTTTTAAAACTGGATAACCTTTTTATCACCTGAAGCAGTGCCACCAAGAATGCTCAATCTCAGACTGAAATAAACCATCATTCTCCAGCAAAAACAATAAAGTTCAGACCTTCACAGCAGCAACAGTCTAAACTACCAGAAGGAATTCAGAGAATTTGCTTTTAGTTTTTTAGATTTTGTGGTCTTTTGTAAAATTATTCCCGGTGGTCTTAATTATGATTATGACGTTTCTTGTCAAAAAAAATAAAAAACTGTGTTGTTTTCTAGGACAGTAGTAGCAGAGCAGCAGTAGTTCATTAGAAATTATTCAAAATTTTGTGAAATAGTGTTTTCATAACCAAACAGAATCTGATTTAAATAGAAATTTAAAAAGTAAACCAGTCTTAAATGAAACTGCATTGAATCATAAACTTGTGATTTAAAATGTTTCCGCATGTCGGCAGTGCTGCCCGCCCGAACAGAACTCAGTGTGGTGTCTGAGGCTTCAGTCTTTAGTTCTCATTGTTAAACACAGAGGCCCCTCCCTCAACAAAAGCAGTAAAAAAAAAAAAATAAAAAATAGTCGTAGGTTCTGCTGAGACACAGAAAACTCCACCTTCAGTTAATATGACAGAAAAATTCTGACCCAAATCAGGCTGCTTCATATACATGTAGACGTCATATTCAATCTTTTAAACCTTCTAGCAATAAAATACAGAACCATTTCTCTACGTTAGAACAGCAATATTTAATGCTTGATGTGACTTAGGTTGAAACCCAAGAGATTTGGCAGTTTTGTGACGACCACTATTCCTCTAATATTCCTCTAGTATAGGAGACTGAACATGCTCTGATGAGGATGAGCTGCACAACACCGTCCTGCTGCACCAAGCAGACCCCTGAAGAGCAGAGCTGTGTGCAGCTGAATGAATGAGGACACAGCCCAGCAGAACATGACCAGCACTTCTCCAGAAAAACAGACCTCTAAATATAGACTAAACTGACAACCACAGTTAGACCGTGTCAGAGTTGAAGGCAGAATTGTCTTATCTGTTTACACACTTTTACAACCAATAATCAAGTCATTTTAAGGGTTGTAAAGGTATAAAAATGCCCCACAATGCTGAAGGATCTGATCTGTTGTTTTTTAACCCTTATGCCTCTACAGATTTAAACACTTTCACAAAACATTAGTGGTCAAACACTTCGATAAGTCGCCATTAAATCTTCAGGCGGAGATATAGCTATCCCACTCCGATCATCTTTTGATCCATTCTAAAAACGTTCTCTTGTGATCTTTTAACCATGATTATGCAGTTTTTAGCCAAAATGTAAAAATCTGTGTCATTTTCAGACATCTCTGCAAAGCAGCAGTAGGTCAAAATCACCTCTGGGTTGTTGAGAGCTCTCTGTTTACACGTTCTCCTGCTAGCTTACAGCCTCTTGCGGCCCCAACCTAACATTAGCAGGCCAACAAAAATGGCGAGCAATATTGGAGCTATCCAGACGTACAGTTTGGAGTCAGATTCCAGCTCAGACGGGGAAAACAAAGATGTTCATGGGTCCATTTGTCTGCAAGCGGATGCATCAGAATGGAGCAGAGCAGGGTGTTTGTACCCCGCCCAGTGTATTTTCTACATCACAAAGACCATCTTTTTCAAACGGCATTTATTCGTCTGCTCCCAATTCACAACCATTTGAATGAAGAAATACAAAAATGCAATTTTAAGTTGACTTTTCTTTGTGTACAGTGTGTCCTGCATCATGAGAAAAAAACGCTACAAGAACATGTTAAAACACCTTTTTCATCAGCGTGGGTCTTTAAACAACCCCCACCTTTTCCAAACAAGCAAACACTCAAATTTATCAATAACTTTCAATCTTTAAATGAACTGACTTGAATAACAGACCGACATAACTTTGGAGCTCATGACAATATTGAAAGCAACAAGTTATTTGAATGCAAACTATATGCAAAGCAAAACACCCCCTTCCCTCCATACAACTTTATGGAAAAAAGTGTCGTTGACTTTTATTTGAATTTCCACTCTGTATTCAAACAACTGATCCAATCCTGAAGCAAGCATTTCATAGGCTTTCTTTAGATTTCCAGTACATTCAACTATCAAAGTTTAACCCTCTTAACTGCATGGAGTGGTAAAAGTTTGTGCTTAGTTTGTGCGTTAGTTAGCTGAATATTATTACTGAAAAATATGACAACTTTTATGGTAACTTCTTAGAAAAACAGCTTCAGAAAAAACCTCGGCTTTTTTGTGCTGCCGTCATCATAAACGATTCCTGCAAGATCCTGGACGGACTGGTTGAGAGTGGTCAGTGTGGTTTGATTGAAGTTTCAATTTTAAATGTCTTCACACTCTTTAATAATCAATCTATAACATTCTTTCAGTACTGTAACTAGCTAAGACATCAAGACCCTGAGACTAACGAACGAAGAGTTCCAGTGTGTCAAAGCATGTGTGTTATTTAGGTGACACTTCTCAGTGTTAAAGGGTTAAGTTACAAAAGTTTGCATCATTTTTCTTTTAGATCACGTTCATCTGAATGTAAAGAACCTTTAAGTAATTTGTTTTGTGTTTTACTTGGACCTTTATTTCGTTTTATTAAACTCTGAAATCATCAACGCTGGGCGTGCTAACTACTTTAGCACTCCCACACAGACTGGCCTAGTGGACTGGGAACACACACTCATTTTACATTTAGACACCGTCGGCAGTTCCATGCCTAGTTAGAGGGAAGCTTGTCGTTCGTGAATCAGCTAATGAGTGTGGATTGAACCTTTATGAAGCCTTAGTGGAAGCTTGTTCTCTGGCAGTTTGGTAGGTAGAAGTGAAAATTATGCAGCCGAGCAGGTTTTCAGTGTTCACGCTGCACTGGAATCACACTCATGACCGGCGAAACAGGACACCTTTAAAGTCCTCACTGTTCTAGACAGCAGTTCCCCTTTTACTTTGAAAAGGCACAGGTTTTTCTGTACGTACAAAAGGGATGTTCAGTTTTATGTCTAATTGGACTTCATAAAGAAGGACAAGAATATGACCCGCACATGACACTTGCTCTGGACTTTGCTTTCATTCTCAGGTTTGGACACTAGGTGGTCCAAACGAGGCATTTCCTCTATAAAACAAAAATACTGCCCACGCTGAATATGTGACAGTGAACACAAACACATTTAAGAAACTACGCTCACAATGTCAGCGAAGGACAACAACAAAATGGGTACACATTTATTTTGCTAACGATATTGTTTTAGATTTGGTACCCCATGAACCCCGTGAACCCGTATGAATGCATCCTGGGTTCGAGACCCAAACATCTCTGAGGACAGACTTGCAGCACACTCCATATGCTGACCCCACAGTGTGGCTTATTGGGCTATGGAGATGGTTCTGGAGCCGTTCTTACTCACGGCCCGTTGGCATGTCGTCCTGGTTCTGTACAGATGTGTGGCTGTGAGGAGATTCACCTCAGTAACGGCACACTCAAACAGTGCCATAGAGAGGGTGGCAATAAAGAAGAAGGAACACTTATCGCCTCCTGATAACAGTCCAATAAAAATCTTTGTGGTTAACAGGTCTCAGTTTTACACAACCACAGTGAGCTCATGGAGAAGAGAATCGTCATGGTAACACGGCAATGGCTGAACCTCCGTCTGGAATGAACATGAATGAACAATGAATGTCATTTACCCGATAAAGTAGTCAAAATAATCAGAAACTCTTTATGTTAGATCAGCTTCATTTACAAAACTCTGCATTTAAAGCCTCATTTCTTTAAAGCCACATTAGTCATCACCACACGTTGTTTTTAATAAAGAAACAACAATTGTCCCATTCTAACACACAGTGTTTTCTCTTTCATTTTTCATGCATGTCCATCCATCCGGCTGATCCAGCACTTTACCAAAACCACTTCATACAGCAAACGGGCCAATCAATGACCTTCTACTGCTTAACTCAATGTGGAGAAGAAAAAAATCAGTCTGGAGATGCAATCCCACGTCTGAATTTTCCTCGGAAACACATCCACATGTTAAAACAGCAGACCAAAAGCCTCAGCTACCTGGAAAGGCTCTCAGAGTGGTTTTGCCACAGGCCTGGTTGGTCTTCAGATCTGAACTCCTCCCTGAACTCTGGTGTGGGCCAAGCAAGTGAGCCATGGTATCAATGAAGATCAGGCTCTTATCTCCTAGTAAATGAAACCTGCTGTAGTTAAGATGCTCTACAAGCTGGACCAAAGCACCACTTTAACTCACTGTATAAGAGAACTGGACTGCGTGACCCCCCTCCCGCTCACATTCCAAACGAGGAGTACTTGCTGGGTCCAGGAAATCAAACTCCCATAGACTTGTATAGAGAAATAAACACCTGTTCCTCTGTCATTGTATTTGTCAGAATGAGCATGCCTGCTCTGGTAGATTTTTTTAAAGGGACTATACCATGTTTTTCTTAAGCCTTTTATACTAAAACAATATCCATGAATATGATCATATACTACCTTTGGCACACTAACGGACAAATCATTTATAAAATATGAGTTATTTTTGTGGATTCTTCACACCCAGAAGTAAAACGACTCGATCTCTGGGGCTCCGCCTTTCGCTCCTTGTGGGTGACGCCCAAATCATGGCGACAACTTAGAGCTGGCCTCAGCAGCGTGTCCACTCATGAAAACAAACAACACCCAACATTTTTAAAAATGGATGTGCATGTTGCGGAGCCTTCATAAGGTTCATCCTTCATCAGGTTTGATTGTAGGAATGGCGGCAGCTCTGAGGACCAGTCTCCCAGACAATCCACTTTGATACAGGCCAAGGTTAACAAAACATCATCTGTGAAGTGGCGGTCACAGACAAAACGTTGCTGGCCGGTGTGTGGTGCGCTCCCGGAGATAATTCCAACCGTTTCTGATGAGCAGGCTCTTCTTTGGGAAAGCTGAACAAATCTCTTGCAGCCTAAAACACATTTCCTCCACGTAAAAGATATTGCATTGCAAAAATAGCTAGCCGTAGTTTTCTCTGCAGATCAAGAGGAACCACTTCTGCTACCTGCTGTTATTAAGCTATAAACAGACCAATCAGATAGCTCAGTAAAAGCATGTGGTGCCCGCTGGCCCTCACCTCTAACGTTTGATTGACAGATTCTCCCGAGCCGCCGTCAGTGGAAGGGGTGTGGACTTCAAACAAGCCCATTCCTGATTGGCAAGGCAGTTGCCAAAGAAACGTTGACTGACACTGAATCGGACCAATCACTGGTGACTGGCTCCAACACGACGACATCCGTGTTGCAGGAAAATGGCTTCATTTTGCTGGAGGTAAGAAATCTTTTTAGGTGCCATCATGCTTGCTCAGTTCAGTGCTCCCTTATTCAGTCAATGGATAACTCATAACGAAGAAAGTGCAAAGAAAAGCAGCTAGTCTAGCCTTCTGACTTATGTTTAATCATCACCTGCACTAAATCCCACCATGTTTGATTCACCTTATGAGTGGACCAGGGTTTGGTCGTTCAGGTGAGCTTTCACCCTGAAAAACATAGTTGGTTAACAGGAAAACAATCTCTGAAAGATGAAGGGGTTTTGGGTTTTTTTAAGAACAGTAGAGGTTCATTGTTTTTTCTTGTTTGTTTTACACGGACAAGCAGCTGTTGGAAGAGTATGATTTCCTTTGGTCAGCTCTTGTTCAGAGCTGTACACCTACGTTCACACCAGGCACGTGACGCATATTCTTGAACATGCGCTAAAACCGTATTTTAGCGCATGTCCTCCAACTACAGTTAAGAGAGGCTCGGTGTCATATGATTCCAAACTGCAATTATGAATTTCTCCTTCAGGATCAATTTTCAATCGGTTTAAAATAAAGGTGATGTCATCCATACGTCTCAAATTCCAGATAGGTCAAAGTTCAACCTGGTTTAACTTTCAACAAGCATTTAATGGCTGCGCGTTTTGTACGAAGAGCATGAACACTGTCCGAAAAATGCACGTAACGACACATGAACACAAAAATGTTGATCACGAAAGCCCATAACAGCCATATGTGCATTTACTCCATTTACATTTAGGGTTAAACCGCTACATGGTTCCTGAGTGCGACTGTTTCTGCAGCTCACCGCTCTTCCAGGGGCCGGATCAAATCCAGAGAACACATGGGGAACACTGCCCTAAAGCATCCTTATGGCTCGCCCACACCAGGAAATCCGGACCAAACCATCTAAGAACACAAATGCAAATGTTTGTTCAATTTCTCTATGGCTAGCAATCACATTACCCATACCAATCCATGCCTAACAAATGTAACCGTGTCACACCCAGACAGGAGAAGGTGGTATATTGGAAACGCAATTAACGCATTAATGCACACGATTAATTTTAACTTAACATATTATTATTTATTAACGCAGATTAATTACACGTCAGAAGCATATGCCTTCTGCTTTGCGTCGGACAGTTCTGGCTTCCACAGTGTGTTTCGGTTTCTGAAAATACGCACTTCATCAGGCACTTTCCTGCTTTTAACACGGTCACTTAAAAAAACCGAAATATTCAATCGATTTTTTTGTACTTTATTCTTGTTATTATTTTGGTTTATTAGACTGGTGGTGCTTCTCTGACCAAAGTGAGTAAGGATATACGTTTGAATACAGACAGTGGAAATATTATTGGATCTCAGTTCTGCACTTGATACAGTCGACCACGCTAGATTACTAAAACGACTGGAAAACTGGGCGGGTCTCACTGGGCCAGTACTAAACTGGTTCAAAATGTACTTGGATAACAGGAAAAAAAAAATTGTCAGTGGTTAACTTCACATCAAAGCCGAGATAAATTACATGTGGAGTTCCCCAAGGCTTCATCCTGGGGCCACTTCTACTTAGTATCTACATGCTCCCACTGGCCCAGGTTATAAAGAACAACAACATTAGTTACCATAGCTATGCAGATGACACACAGATATATGTGACAAGGAGACCGAGGCCCTGTACAGGCTCTTGGTAAATGCATTGAGGACATTCATGACTGGATGCGTCACAACTTACTTCAATTAAAGAAAAACTAAACTGAGGTTATTGTCTTTGGGGCTAAAGAGAAACGGTTGGAAGTCACTACAGAGCTTCAATCTGTTCATCTTAACACCACCAACCAGACCAGAAACTTGGGTGTAGTGGTGGACACAGACCTACATTTAGATAAACACATTAATGCAGTGACAAAATCAGCCTACTATCATTTCAAAAATGTTTCAAGGATTAAAGATCTGATATCCAAGTAGGACCTGGAAAAACTAGTTCATGCTTTCATCTTTAGTGGACTTGACTACTGTTACAGTGTTTTCACAGGACTAGAAAAAAATCAATCAGGAAACTACAGCTTATTCAGAACTCAGCTGATCGTGTTCTCACAGGAACCAAACAAGTAGATCACATCAGTCCAGTTCTGAGGTCTTTACACTGGCTGCCTGTCTGCCAGAGAATAGACTTTAAGGTTATGCTTCTGGTTTAGAAAGCTTTGAATGGTTTATCACCAAAGTACATGACTGACCTCCTGACCCAGTATGTACCAGCCAGACCTCTCCACTCATCTGGACAGCAGGGGCAGGCGCTGCTGGTGGCACATAATCTCGTTGGTCGCGACCGACGAGATTTGGTGGAGATTTGAAGCGACCCACAGCCGTGAGCTGTGTCCAACGAGCCGGCTCACTGAAGCTTCAATGCCATTTTATGAAGTGAAGTTGAGCGTCGGCACGCCTTTTGACATGGTGGTTTCCTTTTGTTCCACAATATGATCCCGTAGCTCTCAGTAGAGAGTTTTGTTGATAAAATGAGCAGACATGTGGCTGACCGCTGACCTGCTTGTTTGCACTGTTTCTGCTTAGGAAGGTATTGATGTTCTGGAGACCTGCAGTCATGGACTTGTTATTTTATATTCAAGCCAGAATAAACCAGAGTGAAACCAAAGTCACCTCGTCCTTCCTAACTGAACACAACGCAGAGAACGAGTGAGGCGTTTGCAGACCTGCTAAATGTGGGAAACATTGACGTGATCAGGCGCTCTGATGCTGAATTTACTGCATAAAATGACATCACAGTGTCGGTGAGCTGGCTAGTTGGTCACAGAGTACTAATATTCAATTAAATATGTTTTTCCTTGTTGAGTGAACACTGTATAAGCGGGTCAAATCCTTTGATGCGTTTATTATCAGAGATGAACGGACTTCCCGGAAATCAACGCTCCGACGCGATCACATGTTGTCATTTTAGGAACACACAAAAGAAAGACTGGCTCCAGCTTCAGACAGCTGGTCATGGTCCTCTAGTGCTGGACACTTTAAACTAAAAACTCTCTGTGTGCGGCACATCCAGTCTGTTGTCAGTTCCTAGAGTCCAAACTAAACATGGAGAAACTGCATTCAGCTTCTGTGCTCCACAGATCTGGAACAGACTTTCAGAAAGCCTGAGATCTGCTGGAACACTCAGAGTATTTAAATCCAGATTAAAGACCCACCTGTTCTCAGCTGTATTTGATTCAAACGTTGACATCCAACATAAACGTTTGAATATATACAAAGCGATATATATGCTGATCATTTGATAGGTTCAGTAAAGCATCAGTTCAGAGAGAAAGTTCACATCTTACTTATTGCTTTTTTCCTGAAGATGAAGCCAAAAGTCTGTTTTACAGAAGCCTGCGCAGTGATATAGAACATTATGTCGGCTATGTGACCGGAACTTCTTTTTGTGCGTGTGAACACAGCAGCCAATCAGATTTGAGTATTCACCCGGACCATTTAAAATGCAGAAACACAATGTTAGTTTCTTATGGCTGTACATCAACATCTTTGTTTTCTTGGAGTAAAACTGCAGACATGAAAGTCTTTACAGTTCTGCTGATCTTACTGCTGATGTGTTGGTGCAGACACACATCCCATTTCTGGCATATCTGAGTTAACACTTTATAAATTAAAACATTTCAGCCAATAAAAATGAAGGAAAAGTGAACCGTTCTGATGGTTCAAAAGCTGCATATTGTCTTATAAAATGTACCCAGTAAAACATTATCATTAATTGTGATTAATCACAATCCAAAAGTGGGATTAATCTGATTATTTTTTAATTGATTGACAGCACTAGATTTTACTCAAATCTCCAAACACACAAAGATTTTCACAAACTGTTAAACTCCTCGGCCTGTGTTTCAAGACAGGTCGGTGGGTAGCTGACATCGCTGCAGACCGCATGCGTCCGTTGTATATAGGCTGGTCTCCGCCCGGAGCGTCGTGACACGGTCAGAGCGGACTGAGAACAGTGCAACCCAGTCGGCAGTTGCGCTGGTTCGGACAGGAGATGGCCCCAGGGCGGTGAGGCGCGAGCTGCGTTTACTGTAAAGCACCCAGCGGCCAAAGCTTACCGAGCCGGAGCCTGTCACGGAAAGCACCACCACGGGCAAATGCAGCCGGCGGGAGGCGGCAACGCTCGGCTGGGGGACAAAGTTCTACAAGTGGATCCCACCCAGCCTCTATCAGAAGCCTCTGGGCCGGCGTACGCCATTCCGGACGCCACATGTCCCTGTCCGTCTGCCGGACGGGGATCCAGTGCTGGGCTCTTCCCTCTTCTCTCACTGCTACTGAAGAAATGCTGATCAGTTTCTTTTCCTCCGCTCAGTAATCTGCTTAAATTCAGCGGGTCGTCTGGTCTGATCTGATCTGAGGTCAAACACTCCTACAAATACCACAATGATCATCCTCCATTAAACTAGAAACAGAGGTGGCCCTGTCGGAAAACATGGAAATAATGTGAAGTCTAAAGCTACCATTGACTTGGAATAAACTACAAGATCAGCTTGAACGTTCACGGTTCTGAGTAAACTCACTCACATCTTCCTCAAATGTTTTCTACAAGTTCTCCTTTATTGACTGGCAGTAATCAAGTCACATCCTTGTTTTTCCAGCTGTTTGTACAACTGTAGCACAGCACTGAACCGGCATCTGTTCCATTCCACTATGGCGGACAACTTTGCGTATGCAACAAGCTAGCGTGCCATCTCTAGCCTACATATAAGTCATTGCACACAACTGTCTTCACAGTTTCAGCTCCCTGAACTGAAACCTGGTCCAGCTCTGCGAGCTGACCCCAGTACAGTTAGGCCTGAGTTCCGAGCAGAGGATCAGATGAAGAGTACTCTGGTACGGTTCAGTTTGCCTGCTGTGAGAGGACCTTTAGTTCGAATGGTCAAAAGCCTGTAAATGTGTGAACTTAACTATCTGAAAAATGAACAACCATCATTTGTTACTTTGCTGCCTCCTTGGCTCCGTCTTCACTGTTCCCAGAACGCGAGCGAGCGTGTCCCTGAGCAGCCAGCGAGCTGAGCACTGAAGGACTGAAATGCATCGCTGTTTGACTTGCAAATGAGCAGGTTTCTCCTCTGTGACCTCACCTGTCTCCCTTTTAACAAAGCTTTGCATCAAGAATTCTGGGATTGACCTTCTTTGCATGTTCAAAAGGAGAGAATGGAAATATGGAAATGTTCAATACATAGCATTAGTAAGAAAAGACAGGTAGGATGGCGAATATCTCTGTCTTCGGAGGAGGAGGAATGAAGAACCAACCCGGCCTGAACAGATTATATGATAAACGATACTAACAGAAAGGCGGAGAGCTGCTGACAGCTGGCACAGAACCAGAACCTGATAAGCGGATGTGAAGAGTCACGTTATCCTGGTTGAAAGTGAAAGTTGTAACAGTAGAACTGCAGCTGAGAAGGAAGCCGTGCGGAGCCATGCCAGGTCATATGACCCATGCAGAGGCGGGGGGCATGTAAACAAGCCAGGAATGGAGCTCACAGATGCGCGGGTTTTCATTTCTGCGTGAGAGTGGAGCGTTTGTGCGTTCACCAGCACGTGGCTGGGAGACCCACGCAGCCGAAGATGGAGAAGCTGCCAGTCTGTCCCACTAATCCTGCTTTATTACGTAACATCCCGCATTGCTCGACTGCAGAGCTGCAGCTGTCTCTCCGCCGCGGATAAACATTAAAGAATTAGCAATTAGGCTAGCCGCGCTGAGCATGAAGCAGGCAGAGTCCGAGGTCATCCTCATGTCGGGGCATTTCTGGACCGGTACTCACCGCTGCTGTGCTGCGGAGTCTGCGGGCTGACCCACGGAGAGACAACAGAATCACTGTTTCTGACAAGAACGCCGTCCTGGTCTCTAAGGCTAACTGTTAGCTGACAACGTCTCCCAGGCGTCGGCGCCAGGGATGCGCTCCTAGGTCACGTGACGTCACGACGGCTCCGCGTTTAAAGAGCGGTTGAAGCAGCCGTGTCATCTGCTGCCAGCGTTTGTTCCTGTAACGTTCACCAGCTAGCTAACATCGCGCCTGTACGATTCAGTCTGAGAACGAGGAGTTAAGAGCTGACGCAATATACCACACTTCCTGGTTAGAATTTCAAATTAAAGGCCTCCTACAGTTTCCTTTGAATGACTGTTCTCAATCAAATATCATCAGTTTGGTTATCTGTTATCTGCTATATTAACATTAAAGGTATATAAGGAGCATGCGGAATTAAAAATACCATCTGCTAAAAGTGAAAAGATCAATGATGTATTGGCAGGTTGAAAAAATGAAGCAGCAGTTTCTGCTTCATTCAAAACTAAATGACCTTTTGATTGTTTTTTTTTAGTCCCACCTTTATCCGAATCCCCAAGATGAGCAAGCGCCGTCTTGGGTGACTTCTGTCTCCCGCGATTCTTGTCTTGATATATTTATTGGTTGAGTGTCTGATTGTCAAAGATCATGTGTATTTATTTAATTCTGAACAGTTTGGGGCTCCATATGTTCTCTGCAGTTCTGGTTGCCCTCTCCTCCTCCTGTCTCCAGCAGAGCAGAATGCAAACCAGTCACATCTGCTTCTGTCGTCCCAGTGAGATGCCATGTCAGCGTTTGAAAAATAAGAGAATATTAATGTTTTTCCAAAAATGTCTTTGTTGCTCATTTCAAAATAAAACACTTAGTAGAACCCAAAGCTGCACCCAGATCATGATGAAAGTGAGTGGTCTTGTTGGGCTGAGGAAATATTATGTTAACCATTCACAGAAACATGTACATTTCATATCTTGACATCTTGAAAAAATGTGACTGTTCTTTTCTTTTGATACACTTGCATTTACTTCGTGCACGTTGGATGCTAGATTAAAATTTTCATACGTTTTTTTTCCCCTTTTCTAACACAATGTCAGTTATTTTAATTCTTATTTTGAAAATCAATGTCTTTCTTGAATTTAGAATTATTTCCTGTGGCATTTTGATTGTAGTTTCGTTGTTTGTTACTATTTATTGTTAATAAAGTTACATGGATCACAAATCTCAGTTTTGACATAATGTTCATCTTTTTTTAAACGCCACCATCTTGTCTTTTCTTTTCCCAAAAAGTGTTTTCTCATTGTAACTGAGTAGAAGATTCAAATGTATTTCCATAAGTACTGTCATTCAAACAAAAATGTCGCGCAGTGTTGTTTTATTTTGAAGAGTAGGAAATACTCATTTCCTGTGACATCATAACTTGACAGAACAGGTTTGATTTATACTTTTCTGCCGACACAGTCTTAAAACTTTTAATTTTCTATATAATAAACACTCTTTTCCTTTAATAATTCTTATATAGTTGTTCATTATGAATGAAAATCCAAATTTAACTTTTAAAGAAAAAAAAACTAGACATAGTGAAAGTTTATTTTAAATTTTTATATATTTTTTAAAACATTCTTCAAAAAATCTTCAAAATCTGTATTTTTATTTTTAGTTTTTGACTGTCAATGACTATTTCCAATGAAGCTGCACTGTTTGAGCGCTGATAGATGAAAGTGTTGTGATTAGGAGGACATCTAGCGGCAGAGGTAAGTATTGCAGTAATGCGTTCAGGATCCTTCATTCATTCATTCATTCATTTTCCAATCCGCTTTTTCCCTTTCGGGGTCACGGGGCTGCCGGAGCCTAACCCGGCTACTCATGGGCGAAGGCAGGGTACACCCCTGGACTGGTCGCCAGTCTGTCGCAGGGGCCACAATCACACACCCACACACACTCACATTCACACCTAGGGACATGTTTTTGGACGGTGGGAAGAAGCCGGAGTACCCGGAGAAAACCCACGCATGCACGGGGAGAACATGCAAACTCCACACAGAAAGGTCCCTCAGCCAGGACTTGAACCGGGAACCTTCTTGCTGTGAGGCAGGAGCGCTAACCACTGCGCCACCGTGCAGCCCGCGTTCAGGATCCTGAACATTTTAAATTGTTTTTTTTATGTATGTTTTATTATAATTCGCTTAACTTTTCTGGAACCATGACGTATAACGTTTAAATTTTTCATATTAAAAAAAAGGTTGCAAAATTTGAGGTCAATGACTTTACTTGATAAAGAATGAAATATCCATAACAGTTAGCATTTCGTATTTTTAATCAACAATTTAGTTTGAACAGGCTGTTTGTTTTTTCCGCTGTCAGAAGGAGGACTGCACATGTTATTTCATGAGGCAGCATAACTATCATGTTACAGTAGAATATTAACTGATGATCAGAGGGAATCGGACATCCATACGCCGGCACACATCCATGGAATTGTGTACATGTTTCCCGGTTCCTCTTCTCTTTAGTCTCAATGCTATTTTCTGTATTTCACTCCCAACTTTAATTCTGGAACAGTTTGTGTTTTTTTTTTTAGATAACTGAAAGAATGATACTTAGAATACTTTCAAATCACAAACGACAATATTTTATCTCATGAAACATATGTATAGCTTAGAAACTTGACAGGTTTATTACATGTTCAACTAAAGTAAATCCTTTTCAAATTTGATCCCTGATACAGATCTACATAGAAAGAACAGGGACAACAAATGGCTAAAGATGCTAGGTTTAAGACGCTTATATACATAAGAGAAGATTACGAAACAAAGTTTATTGATATTAGGTGTGTAATATACAGTGGGTACAGAAAATATTCAGACCCCTATAAACCTATGACTCTTTATTATATTGTAGCCGTTTGCTAAAGTCATTTAAGTTCATTTTTTTACTCAAAGAGGAACAAAACAAAACAAAACATCCACATGCAGGAAGTAAATGCAAAACAAAGAGTGAAACATTTAAGGGGGTCTGAATACTTTCCGTACCCACTGTATATCTATATAATTGATGTTTTAAAGAAAAAATAAGTGAAGATGGACAGAGGCTCTCCATGTTATGCCAATGCTACATTAAAACGTTTGCAAATCAGTTTGCAGAATCTCTGTGTGTTAGGGTCAAGACTTATAGCCTATTACGGGTCCTGGTTGTTTTCAACATGACCACATCGATGATGTTAAAAAGAGGCCCAGGAAAGCTTCAAAAAAGCCTCTGTGGATACAATCTGTATGCAAATAAGCATACCACAAGGATGCTACTGCGACTGTTGGTGCTGACACGTCATCAGGGTCATTGTTTACTTGCAACAAAAGCTAAAAACTGCAAAGAGTTCTCTGTTACCAGTGGCTAGCTAAGCTAAACATAAGAATTTAGAGCTGCTTTCTTCTTTTGTTTTCAAATCAACCTGAAAAGGGAGACTTTAAAAATGTTTATTTTTTGTTTTTAAAGTAACATCAATGTCAGTAACAGGACACACAAAGTGAAGAGCCACAGGCTTCTGTTTTTCTCTTCTCAGGGACATTTTTCTCTCATTAAGTACAAAAGTCTGGAAGTTGACCACTGATGAAACCACTTGGATGAGCGGCGAAACGTTTCAAGGAAGGAGATTTCAAGTCCAATAACGGTGACTGAACTTCAAGACAGCATCACCTGGACGAATGAGAACTTTTATCACCAAGAGCTGAAGGGTTCCAAAATGTTTCCGTCCACCAGAACTCCAAGTCCAGAAAACCTTTGTCATGACAAAAGAAAAAATATGAAAAAATAGTGGGGGGGTTTTTATCTTACATTTCACACTGATTTTATTTCCATGAGCGCTTCTCCTATTTGGTCTGAATGTTGATAAAATATCAAACATTTCCTTTGATATTACCAGAGCTTCTGCTGTACGTCATAATATGTAATAAGAAAGAGGGAGCTCAGCTCAAGTCTATAAATAAATGTGGTCACACATCGACTGTGTATATCCAAATATTTTAAATGGATTTACAATTACAACATGATTTAATAATAAGCAAACCAGCAACAACAACACTGTAACAAAAAATGTCAAATGTTCTTGATGCTGTAACTAAATAAAATGTGCTCATTAAAAGACTGTCAAAAGAATGTTAAAATATGCATGATAAATAATAGAACAAACAAACATTGTTCTCAGTCGTTCTCTTTAAGAAAGGCTCCAGCAGATCTTAGGATCCACTTTTCTTCCACTTGGGGTTTCACAAGTGAACTTCTAAAGGCAACAATAAAACACAAAAGCACAGATGATTTGAGCTGCCTGTACATAAATGCAAATGTCTGTCTGATGTTTCACATAAAAGCCAGAATGACTATCAGTAGAAACATTCAAATAACTAAATGTTTCAAGTAAAATCATTTCTAATGATAAAGTCGTCTGAGTGATGCTGATTTCAATGGACGCAACCATTTGTATCAATACAAATCAGTGATTCACACTGTTTGCAGTAAGAGTTACAAAATCCACAGATGTCCTTCATTGAGCTCCAGCCGTTTCTGACCAGCATCACTTCCACATACAAGAACTGTCACAGCACTGTTTCCCACAATGCATTGTTTTGTAATCATTCAGCTGTGTTGCCTAGGTGGACGCCTTGCACCCCCCTTTTTCCCTATATTTTTATAATGATTGACATGTGGAGCAAAAAGCTAACTAGCATACACTGCACACGCGCTGTGTCCTCCTCGGTCATCTCAAACACGCCTGATGTATCGTAGCGATGGTCACAGAAACCTGCTGTCAGATCTGGCAGGACAAGGAATTGTGGGATACCATTCATTTTGTTTGTCTGAGTGGATTGAGGTTTAAATGTGTGTTTTTGTCTTTGTTTTTTGGTATCTGTTTGGCCCTTAGATATTTTATCCTGTTCTGTTTATTTCTGTCTGCATCATGAATGAGAGGGAGGAAGAGGAGGATGACCCCCTGGTGTTGAAAACCATTGTTTTTAAATGTGCACAGCTCATATGCACACCAGCTTATTGTTCTAATGAGACATATCAAGGGCTGATGCCTTTAGCTGTAAGATAGTGGGTGTAGGATACCGTTATACTATGGATAGAGATGGGATTTATGGCTCTTTTGGCTCTTTTCGTATTTATTCACTTTTAAAAAGCCAGTTCATTTGTTTTATTCTTGAAATAATCACAGTGAGGATTGATGGGCTGAGATCTGCATCAGAACCATTCAAATTCAGGTTTCCCACCAATAACTGAGTTTGAATTGCTTTTGAAATCTCAATTCTAGCTTAATTTGACATGTGTGCGCAACATGTTAAAGTCTGATATGGATTCACTGTAAGTATTGCTCTGCCAGCATATGCAGAATGTATGTCCATAAAGAGTGTGTGTGTCTGTGTGTGTGTGTGTGTACTTTGAATGATGTTATGAATGGAACAGCTAAACCAGGGCTCTGCAACCTCTAACAGAACCATATGGTCCGGTTTCTTACTGAAAAAAAAACGAGCTAGAGCCGAAAAAACTCACTACACTTTTTATAAAAAGACACTTCTTTTGGGGCCATTATTTTTTTAACACGTACCTTTTAAATATTTACAATGATGACACTATAACAGTGTTTTATTTTCTAAAGGCTATTTGATAATTTTGATGTATTTTAATCTGACAGCAGCACATTCAAGTTCCTTTCAAGGTCAAATTCAGTGCCAAAAAAGATCCTCCTAAAGCTGTAAATGTACTTCCACCTATTATTATGCAATTCTGTTATTTGCTTTGCTTTGCACTTATGATAAGAATGTGTGTTTTAAACTTAATCTTTATGTATAAGCTTAATATTTGTTTTACTTTTTTAATTGTCGTGATTTTTGAAATGTTTCGTTTATTTGTGGTTTCTGAACTTTTGTTTTGATTTCTAAAATGTAATGTTGTTTTTAATAGGATTTGTTTTGCTTTTCTAATTGTCGTTATATTTAAACTGGTTTGCGTCAAGGGATTTGTGAATGTGATTTGCACTTCAGGGCCACCGTACAGGAGTGTTTAAAACAAGTTTATTTTATTATTGTAAGATCATCTCATTAAAAAATAAACCTAAATGAACAAACAAACTCATTATTGATCCACAATAAGAAACAAATCAGCTTCTATGAAGCTCCAAACAAAATCTCCTGGTGAAACATTTTAATAAAGAACATTTTTAGAAACAGAAAAACTCATGACTACACCTGTACAATGACGACTGAGCGGCACCACCACAGCACCGCTCGGTGACTCTCTCTCCTCTTCTCTTTTTTCATGGAGGTTCTCCCGTGAATCGGGGTTCACAGCTCCTGTGATATTTGCATCTGAAGTTAAAGGAAGAACTTCTTTGAGCTTTTATGTGAACGGTACGGCAGTACCGACCATACCCTCTGGCGTGGAGAAGTGCCAGTACTCTCAAGAGCTATCTTTAGAAGTCCCGGCTAGAGAGTACCGGCTCACTTACAGCACTGGATATTACTAATAATGACTGAGTAGGAACACCATTTTCATTAGTTTGATATTGATTTCCCCAAAATGAAGACAATCATAAAGATAGATCCAAATAACCAAAATGGACCATGTCAGCAGCGAGTATTTCCACCAATGACAGCAGCGTCTCATGCTCCTCACTAGACTAATGATGTTGTTCTGAGGGTTCCGCTCTTCCACAAGTCCTACATGCAATTTTGCAGGTCACTTGGGGGTGGGGGTTCCATCCTGGTACCCTCACATCTGGTAAACGGGCCTGCAGCTGTGTGGCGTTTGCTAAACCACGTCTGAGTGCAGAGGTCCTTCGGTTCTGGTCCTGGTTCTGGTCTGTCACTGGAGGGGCTCCACTCCTGGATCTGTCACAAACTCTGACAGTAGTTCTGTGTCTTGATGTAAGTCTGCTGATGACACTTTGAGACTCTCCAAGTTCACCTGCAACACCTGACTGTCTGCTACCAACCTGAAGGAGCGATGAGCGGGCGGAGCTGCTCGCCCGTTAAACGCCACGTGTTCATGTCTGTTTGAACGATGAACTTGGAATGACTTACTGCTAAAATCAGCCTTTTATACCAACAGAATCATGACATTGGTCTCACTTTGAAGAAGTTTTTTGGTTTTGACCTCAGGAGGCAACACACACTAAACACAGTGAGAACATTACGTAGAAAACACTAAATCAGTTGTGTCTGTCAGCGTGATACAATATCCTCCCCATCCTGAAAATCTATGACGTGAAACAAACACGGTGTTTACAACATCCACTGAGTTTTTCATAGGAGACTTAACTTACTGAGAGTAGTGTAGGTGGGTTGTCACAGTTACATGCAGTGTTTGGTCAAATGGGGCTCAACAGGCAACACAGTTGGCGAAATCCAAAATGGCACCTGTAGACCAGAAGGAGGTGGAAGCACAGGGTTATTTTCATTTTACAACACTTACAGACTTTACGTCTTTTGTAAAAACACAAGTCCAGAAGTAAACCAGATGTTGTTGATGATGGTCATAGCAGCGTGTCATCCGCATATAAGAACAGGAAGAGTCACGGCTACGGAGTCATGTTAGAATACTGTCATTGCTCTCGTTTTACCAGAGTTTGTTTTGGGGGATTTGAGCAAAGTAAGAAAGCATTTTTTTACTAAACATGGCTTACAATGTTTCTGCTCTGGAGCCTTTTTGTCTGAAGAATGATGCTGTTACACCATGATCATGCTTTGTATTCCACAGTAACAGACCAGCTTTGAGGCCCCGCTCTGGCCACACAAGGGGGTCCGATGGACCCAGTGAAGTACTAGAATAACATCTGCGGTGCTGAGTCAAACTTTAAATGTCACGGTCAACTGCTCTTAGAAATCCAACGTGTTCACCTGAAACGTTAGCGGTGTAAATGTCTCAGGAGAACATATTCCGCACATGTGGTTTATTTAAGTAGAACTCCACTGAAAGAAGTACAAACCCATCAATGCAAACCATCCACTCAACAAAAGCAACCATGTTCTTTTTGGAGGGAAAAATCAAACTTCCTGCTGACGGAAGCAGACGGAAGAATCCGATAACTTCCTGGCACTTTTTCATTTGATCCTCAAGTTCTGGGAGATGAGAAAGCCTGAAAAGTCTGGAAGAGAGTCTGGAAGTCTGGAAAAGAAGAAGCCAAAGAGAAAAGCAGAGTTTGACAAAATGTGAGACGACTTGGGATGAAAGTTTCCAAAGGCAGTTTTATTTCAAATGGACTTTGAGTGATGGGATTCTGAGATGTTCCTTCATTGAAGCAGTGCATGTTCATCAGCTGGGCTCCCATCACAGTGAAGCTCTCCTGAGCTTCTGCCCCTGTAGGTGGGGGTCGGAATGGCCTCATCAGTGTAACACAGAGGAGCATTTTAGTATACAGTCATGTTTTCATCATCATGGAACAAACTGGTGGCTTTAGGGAATGCTCTCATCACAGATAAACACGTTTCCTCTAACTGAAGCTGATCTGATACAGAAGCCCCCCCCCTGGATGCGCGTGCCCCTGTCCATCATCAATCACCCCCCCCCCCCCCCCCCCCCCCCCCCCCCCCCCCCCCGTTTCCCACAATGCACAGCGAGCATCACCACCAAGATGGCCGAGGCTATGGAGGAGTATGAGAAACAGGCCGGCTGCGTCCCTATCCTCCACCCTGAGGTAGGCTCGTCACGTCCACGCATCGCGCTCACAACAGAACCCGCTCGGGGCGTGTTCGCTTGTTCTGTTCACGGTGGCGTGTTTTTGGTTTTCCCGCCTCCCACCACCCCTGCTGTCCGCAGCGGTGGTGGGAGGCGGCATCCAGCTAGCGATGCTAAAGGAGCTAGCACTCACTCCCCCCGCTGCGGGGTCAGAAACCCTGGCCAGATGCCGGTCCTCAGGCTCACATCCGGATGAGGGTCAGCTCCTGCGGGGGCTGGGAGGCCGTTTGGTCCACGAAGCGTCCCCGCAGACGGACACGCGGCTCGTTCCACCGTTAGCTTTGCCGCTTAACTTCTGCTTCTTGGGTTACCAGGGATGACAATGAGTGCGCCTGCAGATGGGCTGGTCTCCTTCTAGCTCTGCTCCATACGCGGGTGACTGAAACTAAACAGATCTGTATTGGTGTCTTGGGCAGAGAGAAGCTAACGCTGCCGTCAGATTTTCTCCCAACATTCATGCTGTCGTTTTACGGCTTTTATTACTGAAGTACGGCACGTACCGTTTCCTGTGACACCATATTTTCTCGTTTACCCGTGAATGTATTAGAAACAACAGAGGAATGTACACAAGATTAATGCTAGCATCGATAGCGGGAACGTCATTATATAAGGATGTAGGCATATAAACCATAGTAAAGCTATATGTGTTAACCATTGACTGTACATAGAGAACTGGACCGAGTGACCCCTCCTCCCTCGCGTTTCAAACAGGAAGTACCTGCTGGCTCCAAGAAGCCAAAATCCCATAGACTTCTATTGAGAAATAAGCAGCTATTACTCAGTCAATATATTAGTCAGAATAAACATTTTTGTTCTGATACCTTATTGTAACATGTCCTTGATCCTAATTTTTATTCATTATATATTTTGTTTTTTATTTACTTAGGTTGTAAGCTGACCAAGGTTTCTTTAAAAAGCTTAGTGGGGATTGGGTCTAAAAGACAAGTTGAGCTTTTGGAGGATGTAATAACTGATGTTAATTCAGCTTGATCTACAGCAGTGAAGCAGTCTAATGTTACCATAGGTTTCCATAGATGCCTTTGTTTCTACTGTTTCAGCCTGTTCTGGGCTGATAGTAGGGATAACTTTGTTCAGCTTAGGTCTAATTTGTGAGATTTTACTGTCAATAAATGTGAGAAATTCTTCAGAGCTGAGAGTAGCAGGAATATGTGGTTCTACTGAGCTGTGACTGCTAGTCAGCTTTGCTCTAGTACTAAAAAGAAATCTTGGATTATTTCCATTCTGTGATATCAAAGTTGAATAGAATTGGCTTCTGGCTTAACACAACTAACAAAATCCTATTATAATTAGGGGGGGTTGCTTCATTCAACCTAACATAGTCATCCTGTTGGAGCCAGGTTTCTGTTAGAGCTAGCAGGCTAAGTTTGTTATCATTCATTAACTCATTGACTAAAAGGGACTTGGAAAAAATGGATCTAATGTTTAGTAACCCATATTTAATGACATCATGGTTTTGCTTGTTGTTATTGAGAGTACTAGTAGCTTTTACTTTTAGATTTCTGTGTTTTACTCGCCTTTCAGTACATAAGCTAAAGCTAGGAGCTGCTGGACTAACTCTGTGTTGTTCTGGGGTTTGCACTGACGCTAAAGGAACTCGGGAAAGTTTTAAACTGCTGCTCTGTGCCCAGAATCTGTCCCTGGGTTGTCAGGTTGGACGGTTAATGCTCGCAGAAATGTTCTTAGAGAGAAGAGCGGCGCCGTCCAGAGTGGGATGGATGCCGTCTCTCCGCATGAGACCAGACTTTCCCCAAAACGCGCTCCGATTGCCAGTAAAGCTAACACCGTTTTGTGGGCACCATTTGGCTAACCAGCGGTTAAATGATGAAAAACGGCTGTACATTTCATCACTGACCAGGTTTGGGAAGGGACCAGAGAAAATTACAATGTCAGACATCGACTTAGCAAGTTTACACACAGATTCTACGTTTAATTTAAGAACTTCTGATTGTCTCCGTCGGATGTCGTGACCGCCTGTGTGAATCACAACTCGACGGAACCTGGACTTACTCTGAGCTCACTCCTGATTGGTGAGAGTGGTTGCCATAGAAAAGATGACTCAGACCAATCACTGCTTACCAATGATTTCTGATTCTAACATGGCGGCCTCCATATTGCAAAAATTGGCGACTGAATTGACTTAATTTAGTTGAAACCATCAGTAAGTCATTTTCTATGAGTGGTGCCACACTCACTCGGTCCAGCTCTCAGAAACAGTCAATGGTGATGATTTGGTTACAACTCCGGTTGCTATCAACGTTTTTTTTAAATAAACGTGTGTGCACAGACACATACACATATATTGTGCTGTGTCTTGAAACATCTTGACTTTGCAAATCTTCAATGAAGGAGTTCAGAGTAAAGCAGTATTTTGTGCTCAAATATTCTTTCAGAAAAGATAATAATGACGTGTTGAAATCTGAAACAGTGGTGGGGACTGAGGGCCTCCGTCCTGCTTCCAACGCATCCTGTTCTGGCACGTTTATTATATTCCAAATCAACAGCGGTTTATCTTACATGCGGCCAACATGAATTTCCATCACTTTGTGCTTCGTTGTACTTAAATACATTTAAAGAACATCAGCTTATTTGAACATTTTTCCCCCCAATAATAAAAACATAATTTATTATTTGACATGTAACAAATATTCGATAGATGGGGTTTAGTTGTAAAACAGTCTTAAAAATGTGAAAAATTAATAGGGAAATTGGTTTGAGTGTTTTACACACAAAAAAAGGGGGGGGGGGGGGGCAAAAAACTGACATCCAACACGAGAGAGTGAAGCATCTTTACTTGAATACAATCTTTGTTTTGAAAAAGCAAACCGTTTTGATGCAAATGATGTAAAATAAAAGCATCTGGAGGCTGAAAGCAGTTGCAAAACAAACAAGTGTAAGTAGATCTTTACAAAAATGTTGTACTCAACTGGAAGTAAAAGTACACAGTTATAGCCATACCCGAACATATATTGCTAATAAAGAACTGAAAGAAGTCAAATAACCAGGAACGCCCAAATGTTAATTGCTACTCACAATCCTGGAATGAACAAAAACCTCATTCCTTACTTTATATTTTCAACCACATTTCAAATGTTCCTGCACTTGCTGATCAGTGGCTGCAACCAGTTGGGTGAAAATTGGAAATGTGCTGATCATCATTTTCTTTTCTTTGCTTCAGCCACAATCCCGTTTGGTTTATGCTGTTTTGAGTTTGTAGTCTCCAGTTGAGGTCTAACACTATGTTCTCTCAATGAAAATACATGTTCATGTTCCATCTGGTCCTAAAGAGTTCAACTGGATTAAAGGTTGTAGTCCTGGTTACACATTAGGCTGATGTGGAAAATCACATGGCATGCTGGGTAAATGTTTAGACCTCCATTTCGGTCAAACATTACTGTAGTTTAGTAGTAAAATAGAGAGAGCTTTGGTCATGTGGTCCCGTGATTTCATGGAGAGTCCTCCATTGTTATCAAAACACGTGTGAGTCTTGTTACAATTACACCAAGAAAGTGATTGGAAAAAACTTCAATATGCAATACTACAATTAATGAGGGAAACTGTCCATAAAAAGGAAAGAACACAACAAATCAAGTGTACAATGGGTCTTAATTATCACATGAATGTCATTGACTGATGTTATAAATAACTGTTGTTATAATAAATGAATAAGTGATAAAAATGACCCAAAAATGACTGAATGCATCGCTGGAGCCTCATTTGAAATTGACTTTCATCAGCATGTTTTCCTTTAACACTGCTTTTGTTACTGCATTTTTAAAAAGACGATTCTTATCTCTTTCAGGAGTGTATGTTAACAACCGTCTGTCCATCACACATTCTCATAACTTCCGCTTCCTTCTGAGTCCTGGTTCTCCTCTGCCTGATTCTGCTTTGATTGTGGTGAACACCTCAAACATGGCCTGAATTTCGCTGTGGGATTGTGGGTATCACACGTATTAAAGTTATTTTGCAAACCTTATAATGCAGGAAATTCAGTTCCTGGATGACATGCACATCTGGTGAATTTTAAGTGTTTTTGGTGTTAGGTTCCTCATTTATATTTCTGTTGTAGCTTACAAACGGATGAGTTCCGTCAAGGTTAATCACAGTTTCACGACCCTTTGCATTGTAAGCCAAATCTGGCTGTGCTGGGTTGTCTTGAAATGTCTTTGTCAGCTATATTGCTTTAAAGATGGAAGCTCCATAAGCATGTTTCCTCATGTTTGTTGCTAACGGTTTATGCGTTGGACATCAGTGGAAGTTAAACATCCTTGTTTTCCTGGTTGTCCATCCAAGCTTGGCTCCTGTTAGCAGGCTGCTTGCTGCATGAATCTGGGTCATCTTTGAGCTTGTACTGAGGAGTGAGTGAAGCTAATGTGGGAGTACATCCACTGGAGCATCAGCTGTTAGGCTGTTGGTCTGTTTTTATTCGGAATGTGATGAACACGTCCTGAACTGTTGCATGAAAGGCAGGGGCATGAGTTTTCCTTCACTAGCAGCACACAGGAAAACAGAGTGTTTTCTTGGTGAACTGTCATTCCTTCTTTCATCGGGAAGGCTCTTCTGCTTCCTCCTCATCTGCAGTGCCTCAGCAATTGAATTAGTCTCTGCAAATTACTCTAATTTCAGACCCAATTTGATTGTGAGCTTTGGCTGCAGCCACCAAGGAAGAAAGACATAACAATGCTGCTGTCTATTTGCAGGAAACTCGTCTCCGTGGAAACAGTGTGGATAGAAAGAGGTGGTTGGTCATATATTGACAGGTTGGATTAGCGCTCGAGATATTTTAGCTTCAAATGCCAATTCTGCTGTGAGTCAAGCAACCAGGATGTTCAGTTCTGCCATATGTCCCAGTGTGCAGCCTCTGAAGAGCCAGGCCGTGGCTGCAGCATCGTATGTTTCACCCATCAGAGGATGCATGGGAGAATGCAACTGCTGCACTGTCACTGCAGGCTCCTATGCTGTCCTCAGCTCTTTATTTATACTGGGGGACGGGGCAGGATCTGGTCAAACATAGACCTCCTCCCCTGTTCCTTGACATCCACAGAGCTGGTTCTCCTGATGTGGTTAGCTGAACATCTAAACGAAAGAAGGTGGTCTGTTAGGCTCCCTCACCGTCACGGCTCAGGAGCTTTCTCTGCCCGCTTGAATGGCCTGTGGGATTGTGGGTGAGTTGGAACGCAGGAAATAACAGACTGTTGAAACATTCATTCTGTTTTG
Organism: Adrianichthys oophorus; assembly: GCA_036245035.1. Lineage (NCBI taxonomy): Eukaryota > Metazoa > Chordata > Actinopteri > Beloniformes > Adrianichthyidae > Adrianichthys > Adrianichthys oophorus. Next base: position 1,485 of record BSAI01000061.1, on the reverse strand, counting down.
AGTAATAGATTATGAAAAGTACTTTATATGTGTCAGTTAATCAGGTCTCTGTCTTTTTTTGTACACATTCTCTTCATTAAAATATTGCGCCTACGGTTGGGTTGTGGATAGAGGAGACCTGAATCCTCATCAGGAATGTAAACCTCTACCTTTGGGGTGACTGCAGAACTCTGTGCGCTGATACCCACTGAATGTTAGACACCAGGCTTTAGATTCAACTCTGTGATGTCATTAAGTGGAGCTGTCTTGAAGAAAATCTTGATTTTTTTTTTTTTATTCAAACTTTATTAGAAAATTCAACAGCCACCAATGAACCAATTTCCCTTCAGTGTCACTGCTTGTATCTTTGCATTGTCAGCATAAAATGCAAGTTTCTTATTTAAAGCCCTGCTTATGGAAAAACCTTTAGATGAGTAGTGGCTGCACGGTGGAGTTGTGGTTAGCACTTTCATCTCAGAGTGAGAAGGTGCTGGTTCAAATCCTGACTGGGTTCTTTCTGTGTAGACTTTGCCTGTTCTCCTCGTACACGTGTGCGTTTTCTCCAGCGTCCTCCCACGGTGTCTCTAAATTGGCTCTTGGTAGTTTAACTTGTGATGGGCTGGCAACCTGTGCAGGGTGTACTGCGCCTTCATTCAACAGCAGCTGGGTTGTCTCCAGTGACCCCATGACCCCAAAAGGGATTCCACGGGTTCAGAAAATGGATGAATGAAGGAATGATTGTGGAAAAGAAATAGAAACCAGTGCATTTCTACCGGAGGCATTGGCCCCATGGAACTTCCCGTGTTTGTCCCTCCGTCATGGCCCTGTGGTGTCGGTGACCTGAGCAGGCAGACAGTTGAGGAAGTGGGGATGCTTTGCTTTACCTCTTTTTGGCTGATAAGGATGATTTTGGGCCTGTGGTTATTTTGGGCTGCCACTTCATGCCATTCTTCCCCACAACATTGTGTTCAACACTGCAGTTATCCTTTATGAATGTGTGTGTGCGCATTACAGTTGAGTAAAAGGCATCTTTATCATACATGGCCTCAGTTATTTCAGCCGTTATAACAGTGTAGTACATCAGTTATTACTGTATTTGTCGGTAAAAATAGGACATTTCCTATCACTGGATGAGCCTTCTACTCTTTTCTGTGGGGATATTTATCCATAAATACTTCTAGAAATAATCTTTAAATGAATGCTAATAGTATTTTTAGACACAACAGTATTTTAGATCCACATTTGTCATATTTTATTGCACAGAAGAAAGGCCAAACTCTCCTTTTTGGTTTCAACATTTTTGTCATGTTACCGTAATTCCTCTTCTCTGGCTCTGGACTGATCCACACTCCGTCAGGTTCCCCTCACAGCGAACACTTGAGTGTGGGGTTTAAATCGATTTTCAACTGATTCCTTTTTGAAGCAAACGAAGTTGAATACATTCATAAGTTCTTTAGCCCAACGCAACTGGTAAATGGTAAATGGCGTTTACTTCTATAGCGCTTT
>BSAI01000060.1:117491-131334 GCA_036245035.1 Adrianichthys oophorus | reverse complement strand
AATCATGAAAGAAAAGAAGCTTCGTCTCATTGAAGATCTGACTTTTCGCGAGAGACAAAATCGGAGGAAGATCTGGCCTCTTGTTGAAAAGGCTCGAAAAGAAGGGAAGAAAGCGAAACGGAGAGTCCAGGATGCCATCATCGATGGGAAGAGAGTTTCAGCTGAAACTCTCAAGGAGTAATCAAGATTTGGACTGTGGCTGTGTGAGTAGATAGATCATTCCCTCGTTAAAGGACATTTGTTGGTTCAGAGTTAACCCTTAAGAAGGCATATCAAACTTTGGGAAAGTTGTGTTTTTACTTTAATCCCAGAGCTAGGTGAGTTCACACAAGTTTCTGGTTTGTTTTTTATTTGTTTGTTTGTTTGGTTTTTTTTTTCACAATGATGGATTTTAAGTTTAATTCCTTGAAAATAATTTTGTTAAATGTTAGGGGACTCAGAGACATTACCAAGAGAAAAGCCTTATTTCTTTTTATCAGAAGAACTGGTGCAAATATTATTTTTTTGCAAGAAACTCACTCAGATGACCTGGATACAAAATTTTGGAAATCTCACTGGGGTGATTTGTTCTTTTTCTTACATGGATCACACCATTCAGCGGGTGTTGCTGTGCTATTTAGTAAATTTACAGGCGATATCTTAGAAAAAAAATGTTCTGAAGATGGTAGATGGATTACAATGGTTCTTAAGTTGGATAATTCTTTTTTTATTATTTGTAGCATATTTGGTCATAATACTTCTTCTCAGGCAAAACTGCAAATGATGCTGGAAACATGGATTTCAAAACAGAAGAAGATGACTGGCAAGAGCCAAGAACAAGCCCTCAAAGAACCCAACAGCCAGTTTATTCTTGTGACAAACCTCCACACAACTCTCATGGAGTGCAAGATATAATGAAGTACCTGATGCGTAAAGAAATATTGAGCACAGGGCTGCAAAGGTTTGACGACCACCCTGAAAACTATTGGGCATGGAAGGCATCATTCAAAAATGTTATACAAGACCTAAATCTTTCTGCTCAAGAAGAACTGGATCTGATCATTAAATGGCTTGGAGTCCAGTCTGCAGAACAAACAAAGCGGATTCGTTCTGTGCATGTGTTTAACCCCACAGTTGCAATCAATTTAGGTTGGGAACGCTTAGAAGAAAGTTATGGCTCAGCAGAGGTGGTTGAACATTCTTTGCTAAAAAAACTTGAAACTTTCCCAAAACTGACCAACAAAGATGTCACCAAGTTAAGAGAATTAGGGGACATTCTTCAAGAGATAGAATGTGCAAAAGAGGGAGGATATTTGCCAGGGTTATCATATATGGACACAGCTCGAGGAGTTAATCCCATTGTGGAGAAACTACCTTACAATCTGCAGGGGCGATGGGTCACAGTGGGATCCAAATACAAAGAGGACAATCAAGTTGCATTTCCACCTTTTAGTGTATTCTCCAGCTACTTAAGACAGCAAGCTAAGATCAGAAATGACCCTAGTTTTGTGCTCACTTCTCCAAACAACCAGATTACAAAATCTGAAAGATTCACAAGAGTGAGCAACAGAGCACCTATAAATGTGCACAAAACTGATGTTCCACAAGAATCCAAAACATTCTACAGAAGTATGGAAAGTAAAATAGAAAGCCCTGACAAACAATGCCCACTTCATAAAAAAACACATAAAAAACCACATCCTTTGAAAAAATGCAAAGGTTTCAGAGCTAAACCTATTGACGAGAGAAAGTTATTCCTGAAGGAGAACCACATTTGTTACAAGTGTTGTGGATCAACCCAGCACTTAGCTAAAGACTGTAGAGAGACAGTGAAGTGCATGGAATGTGGAAGTGAAAAACACATCACAGCACTACATCCTGGACCACTGATCACTCCAGCACAACACCAGGAACTTGGAAAAGATTATGGCGGGGAGATAAATGAAACATCAACTCCAGTGATATCTAAATGCACAGAGGTATATGGCAACACATAGTCAATACTCCTGTTCTAAAATCAGCCCTGCTATTGTCTATCCTGCTGGGGAAAAAAGAGGAAGCTAAGAAAATGTACGCAGTGCTTGATGATCAGAGTAATAAGTCACTCGCCAAGTCAGAGTTTTTCCATCTTTTCAACATCACAACTTCTGCAGATCCATACACACTTAAAACCTGCTCAGGATTAACAGAAGCTGTTGGAAGGAGAGGCACTAACTTCATAATCGAATCTGTGGACGGAAAAATAAAACTTCCACTTCCCAGCTTAATACAATGTGACATGATTCCTGACGATCAGAGAGAGATTCCATCACCAGAATTGGCTCATCAACACTCACATTTGCAGAAAGTCGCAGACAAAATTCCTCCTGTGGATCCAAATGCTCCAATCCTTCTACTGCTGGGACGAGATATCCTGCAAGTTCACAAGGTGAGGGAACACATCAATGGACCAAACAATGCGCCTTACGCACAGTGGCTGGATTTAGGATGGGTCGTTGTGGGAGACACCTGTCTAGGAGCAGTACACAAGCCAATGAGTGTTAATGTTTCAAAAACGCACGTGCTTCACAATGGTCGTCCATCATTCTTCAGCCCATGTCCAAACAAGCTACTGGTTAAGGACTCTTCAACAACATACTACCATCGTGCTGCCACAATGTGTCCTCAGGAAACTAAGAAATACAGCATCAGTGATGATACAGACAAGTTAGGAGCTAAAGTCTTCAATACAACAAAGCATGATGACAAACTAGCACTTTCAGTGGATGAACAAGCCTTTCTTAACATCATGGAAATGGAGGTGTACCAAAATGAAGAAAACAGCTGGGTGGCATCATTACGATTTCGTTCACCCGGACAGCATCTTCCCAGTAACAAGAAGCAAGCTATGAAGCGTCTGTTGTCTCTCAGAAAAACTTTGGACAAAAACCCTGAGATGAAAAGACAATACACTGACTTTATGCAGAAAATGTTGGATAATGATCACGCAGAACTTGCTCCCCCTCTAGAGGAGAACAAGGAGCACTGGTACTTACCATCTTTTGGTGTTTACCACCCATAGAAGCCAGATCAGTTGCGTATCGTTTTTGACTCCAGTGCTGAATATGAAGGTGTGTCCTTGAACAAAGTTCTCTTAAGTGGTCCTGATCTAAATAACACACTTTTAGGAGTGCTTATTCGATTCAGGAAAGAGTCTGTAGCATTTACAGCTGATGTGCAGCAGATGTTTTACTGCTTTGTTGTTGAAGAAAAGCATAGAGACTACCTCAGATTTCTCTGGTATGAAGACAACGACTTCACCAAAAATGTACAAGATTACCGGATGAAAGTGCATGTATTTGGAAACAGTCCCTCCCCAGCTGTGGCCATTTACTGCATGAGGCGTGCTGCAGAAGACTCCGAGAGTGAGTATGGATTTGGTGCAAAACAGTTTGTGATGAAACATTTTTATGTTGATGATGGGCTCGCATCTGCACCCACAGAAGAAGAAGCTGTTGACATTCTAACAAAATCACAAAAAATGTTATCAATCTGAAACAATCAGTCCAATCTGAAACTACACAAGATAGCCTCTAACAGTTACAAAGTTGTGGAAGCTTTCCCTGTGGAGGAACGAGCCAAAGATCTTAAAGGCTTAGATCTGCAAAAAGATAATCTCCCTCTCCAGCGTAGCCTGGGAGTTCTTTGGGATCTGGAAACAGTTTTACATTCAAAGCGTGTCCAGAAGACAGACCCTTCACACGAAGAGGTGTCTTAGCAACTATTAACAGCTTGTATGATCCTTTGGGATTTGTGGCACCCATCACTATGCAAGGAAAAGCGTTTATGCGAGAACTTTCCGCTGAACAAGCTGACTGGGATGAACCACTCCCTCCTGAAAAGAAAGAAAACTGGAATAAGTGGAGAAAGTCATTGAAAGCTCTTGAAAATATATCTATTTCAAGGTGCTATGTCCCATTCCCACCATCTTCTGTCCAAAAGAAGGAGCTTTGCATGTTTTCTGATGCATCCACGCTAGCAATAGGAGCAGTAGCTTATTTAAGAGTAGTCAACAACAAAGACCAATGCCATGTTGGATTTATCTTGGGCAAATCCAAAGTGGCTCCAAAACCTGCCCACACCATCCCCCGACTGGAGTTATGTGCCGCTGTGTTAGCTGTGGAGCTGTACGAGTTGGTCAGGGATGAGTTGGACATCACAGTGGACGCTGTTGAATTCTTCACTGACAGCAAGATTGTACTTGGGTACATACATAATGCCAGCAGAAGATTTCATACATATGTTGCCAACCGAGTCCACCGCATACGAAAATCCTCACATCCGGGACAGTGGCATTACATAACCACAGAAGATAATCCAGCAGACAATGCCACTAGGCCCATTTCTGCTTCTGATCTTCAACACACTAACTGGCTTCAGGGACCATCATTTCTATTACAGTCAAATCCAAGGGTTCTGGAATCGAAGACCTTCTCCCTAGTGGACCCAGAGGTAGATGCAGAAATAAGACCTGACGTGAAAACTCTGGCTACCAACTTGTCAGAGAGTCAGTTGAAGTCGCATCGTTTTGAAACATTTTCTCATTGGATGAACCTGTGCCGCACCATTGCATCCCTCATTCGGGTTGCAAAGTCATTTAAGAAAACACCTGCTGCAGTGGAGTGTCATGGATGGAAGTGTTACACAGAAATGTGTACTGTAAGTGAACTCTTTGATGCGAAAAAAGTGATAATTTCTACAGTGCAACACGAAATCTTCCAGAAAGAATTCAAAAGCGTAGAAAGCAAACAAGTCTTGCCAAAACACAGTCATTTGAAAAAACTGGACCCCATGATCAACACAGATGGCTTACTGCGGATTGGTGGACGTCTAGCACCAACAAGTCTGACAAAAGAGGAAAAACATCCACTTATCATTCCTCCTGAACACCACATAGCCACTTTAATTGTCAGGTACTACCATGAGAAAGTTGCACATCAGGGTCGGCACATAACAGAGGGTGCTGTGAGAGCAGCAGGATTTTGGATCACTGGCTGCAAACGACTGGTATCGTCTGTTTTACACAAATGTATAGTCTGCCGTAAGTTAAGAGGAGCACTGCAAGTTCAAAAGATGGCAGATTTACCAACAGACAGACTTTCTCAAATGCCACCATTCACAAGCGTTGGGCTTGATGTTTTTTGTCCATGGACAGTGACAACTCGTCGTACAAGGGGAGGCAGCGCACAGAGTAAACGATGGGCTGTGCTTTTTACTTGTATGTCTACAAGGGCAGTGCACATTGAACTCATTGAATCTATGTCGACATCCAGCTTCATCAACGCCCTGAGAAGATTTTTCGCTGTCCGTGGTCCTGCACGGTATCTTCGTTCTGACAGAGGAACAAATTTTGTGGGAGCCTGTAAAGAGTTACAGATTGATCACAGCGATGCAGCGCTCAACAAGTACCTCCAAGACAAGGGCTGCACATGGGAATTCAACCCCCCACATTCTTCACACATGGGAGGTGCCTGGGAAAGACTTATTGGTGTTGCCAGACGGATTTTAGATGGCATGCTTCTTCAGTCTACCCACACAAAACTCACACATGAAGTGCTGAGTACATTCATGGCAGAAGTTATGGCAATAATCAACGCACGACCACTTGTGCCAGTCTCTACTGACCCAGATGTACCAACTGTTTTGACTCCAGCTATGCTTCTGACCCAGAAGACAAGCGCTTTAACAGCACCGGATGGTGTATTTCCAGCAACAGACCTTCTTACTAAACAGTGGAAACAGGTTCAGTGTCTTGCCGATACGTTCTGGAAAAACTGGAGACGAGAGTATCTTGTTTCACTTCAAAGCCGACGAAAGTGGACAGACAACAAACCAAGCATTAATGTTGGAGACATTGTCTTACTCAAGAACAACCAAGCTCACCGAAATGACTAGCCCATGGGACGTGTGATAAAGACATTTCCTGGCAAAGATACCAGGGTTCGAAAAGCGGAAGTGAAGATTATAAAAGATGAAGTTTCTAAAGTGTTTCTACATCCAATTTCAGAGATGGTTGTACTTCTACCAGATGAACAGTGATTAAGTAAAGTAAATGTAATTTTAGGTGTGTAATTTGATGTTAGATGTTGTAACTGGTACAATTGTATTGTACCAGGCGGGGAGTGTTCTGTCTCTTTAAAAAGTTAGTGCAACCTGTAGGCAATAGTGCCACCCTTTGTTTTTTTTATTACTACAACTCCTAGCTTACCATTTTGATGCTAACAGAGCACATGGCAAGACCAGTCACTCATTGCTAAGTGAAATCTGTCAATGCTTGATACCTTGCACACTATTTGTCCGTAAGTACTATCAATGTTATGTATTATGTTACATATGAGGATAAGAAGATGTTATGTTTAGAAATGATGTTTATTGGTATTATTTAATAAGCCATAAGCTTGAAATAGTTGTAAATTTTCTGTAGACATTTTAATTTAGTTGCAAAAGTAAGTGAATACGTCTGTAAGATACTTATTGTTGTATTTTGTGTTTTCTACAGTTTTACATAAAGAAAGGAGTTAGAAATAAAACAAGAAAAGGCACGCCTTGTTTTCCTCCGACTTCTTTTTGTTAGCTATCTGTCTAGCTTTGACACAGCAGACCACTCGAAGTGAGGACAGAATAAGGATATAAGCAGCTCCATCCTTATGTATCCCAACACATCACAAAGATTCCTAATTAATAGATCTGTACGCCAAGGTTGGCCAATTTCTCCCTTTTACTTCTTAATTGTTGCAGAATTGTTGTCATTAAGTATAAAAACATGTCCAAATTTATTAGGTATATCCATATTTCAAAAGGAAATCAAAATATCACAACTAGCAGATGATACAGCCTTATTTTCAAAGGATAAAAATCAAGTTGAGCTGGCAATAAACAAAATTAAATCATTTTCAAATGCATCAGGCTTACAACTTAACCTAGAAAAATGTGAAATACTAAGCATCAAAGATATAGATGTTGAAAAATGTCTTAATATTCCTGTGAAAAATGTAGTAACTTATTTAGGTATTAATATAACCAAAGATGCATCTTCCAGACAAAAACTAAACTTCTCTTTTAGAATTAAAAAAAATGCAGGAAATAATGAATTTATGGCTTCAGCGAGATCTTTCAATTATAGGAAGGATCCTCTTAACTAAAGCCGAAGGAATATCCAGAGTAGTTTATCCTGCGTTATCTTTATCTGTTTCAGACTCAACCTCCAAAGAAATAAATAAACTGCTTGTTAATTTTGTATGGAAGAATAAACGGCACTACCTCCAAAAAGAACTGCTTTATGCACCCTTAAGCAAAGGAAGATATGAAGGCATCAACTTTTCCGATCTAAATTTTACATTTAAAATTAACTGGATTAAGAATTGTATTAAATATGCAGATTCAATTTGGTACTTTATTCCCAATAATATTTTTAATAAAATTGGTGGACTTCAATTTTTGTTTAAATGTAACTCTGACATCAATAAAATCCCCATTAAACTTTCCAAATTCTATCAACAAGCTTTACTAGCTTGGAAGTTATGTTATTCTGAAAATTTTTCTCCACATAAAACCATGATTTGGAACAACGAAGATATAACCATTAAAAACAAATCTATATTTAAAGCAAATTGGAAAGAAAAAGGAATTATTTATGTTTCTGATCTTTTTGATATGAATGGGAACCTTCTAAACTATGAAAGGTTTTTGTTTACCAAAACCTTCCCTGTAACAAACAGAGAATTTAATAGTGTTATGAAAGCCATCCCCTCAGGTTTACTTCAACTAATGACCTCTCACCTGTATTATCAAACTATAAGTAAAATAGACCCTCCTTTGACAATTAATGGAATTGATATTCTAAATATAAAATGCAATAACAAACATATCCGCAACACATTCTGTGAAAAAAGGAACACCAAACCTAGAGGTGTTATTTACTGGAATCATTTATTTGGAAATATTAAGTGGAATAAAGCTTGGATTTTATCTGAAAAATGTTGCATCAATAATAAAGTCAAAGAAATACATAAAAAATCTTACATAATTTTTATCTAACAAATATGTACATCGCCTAATTCTCAGACATTGATGTCAACTGTAGTTTTTGCAGCAACTCCCCTGAATCAATCCTCCACCTTTTCTATACCTGTGCATTTTCTTTTGATCTTTGGAAACAATTGGAACGATTCATAAACAATAAGTTTCAAATCAATTGTGTCATAGATTTTGTTGATATAATTACTTGCTTTTCCTTTGAAAAAACAACCATAGAAAATACTGTCAATTTACTGCTCTTGCAAACCAAATTTTACTTACACAAATGCAGAATTCGAAAACATTTTCCTAATTTCTTTGGTTGCATGTCTGAATTACACCAATTTTATAATACCGTCAAAGAAATCCATAATCCCAAAGCGTACCACACAGCCGAACGTTGCTCTTTACTATTTAATAACTGACTTTGTTTTCTCTTGTTTAGTTTTGCTGATTGATATGTTGCCTGTCATTTTTTGATTTGTTTGTACTTTACTTACATCTCCCCAAATGGAATTACTTTAATTATTTTATGTTAAAATATTGTTATTAATGTCAGTGCTATGTTTGGATGCACTTGTCCATATGTTCTGTAAATATGTTCGGATTCAAAAAATGAAAAAATAAAATAAAAATACTGAGAATAAGAACTGCGCCCTCTAGAAGCCTGGAAATATGAATAAATGATCCAATACATTTACTCTCCATCTGGTGACTAAGCCTCTAAATTTTACTATTTAAAGAGGAAAAAAAGCTCACAACTGGCCAGCATTAATGTCAAACCCTTCAAAATAAAAGTCTATCGCGATGAGCTCCTTATACTATTGAGAAAAAGTACCATCCCGATACCGATAGCTTTCGTTTTATCACCCAGCTCTAGTCTGAGAACAATTCCTGGTCCCGGACCAGGGTTTGCTTGGGTGTATTCAGGAGTTTTGGGGAAAACTAACTCTGGTTCACTTTAAGCGAACCAAATGTGTTCAGTTTGAATACACCCTCTGAATCATCATGAACCCAGACACAGAGACATGATTAACAATGCTTTCGTAGAGCGCTTTAAAATAAATAAACCTGATCTTAACATCACCTGTGTCTTCCAAGCATTAACTGTAAATGAGATATCAATCCTTCCATGTAGTGATCAGGCAAAAAACTTCAGACAGCAGCTCCTCCCACACCCTGCGGGAGCATCTAGTTTATGAACTTTTGGACAGGCATCGAGCAGTGAATTTGGTGCGCCAATTGTGTTCAGTGTGAATGCAGCATTAGCCATAGAGAGTCACCTGACCTGGAGGTGAACTGGACTCTGTACAGATGTAGTCACGTGCTTGTGTCTCAGGTGGAGGAGGGCATGGACGTCCTCATCACTGGTCCAAACGGTTGTGGGAAGAGCTCCCTGTTCAGGATCCTCAGTGGACTGTGGCCGGTTTATGGAGGGATCCTGTACCGACCAGAACCACAGCATATGTTCTACATCCCACAGAGGTGAGTCTGCTGTGGCTGCAGCCCTGGACACCCTTTCCCTTCCCAGCTGTTGATGTAGTTTCTGTGCAGACCCTACATGTCAGAGGGGACCCTCAGAGATCAGGTGATCTATCCAGACTCAGTGGAGGACAAGCTTCGGAAGGGGGTGACTGATTCAGTCCTGGAGGAGATCCTGAAGACCGTCCACTTGCTCTACATCCTGGACCGAGAGGGAGGTCAGTCTGAGGTGGTCAACTTCCAGTGCATTGATATGAACACACGTTCAGTCAGTATTGTGTATTTGTGTGTCAGGATGGGAATCGATCTGCGACTGGAAGGACGTGTTGTCTGGAGGAGAGAAGCAGAGGATGGGCATGGCCCGCATGTTCTTTCACCGGTAAGACGCACTTCTGATGTTTTCAGACTCAGAGCCATTCTTCAGCAGACGTGGTAGTTTAGGCCTGGACAAACTCTATAACCATGCATCTGGACTCCGGTTTAATCTTAGCTCAACTCCAGCGCAGTTTTAAGATGCCCCGACGTCTAAACTTTAGAACGCTTGGTTCTCATCTACCTCTGCTGCTGATTTCTCTCTGTCACTTTGTGTTGGATTGTCTCTCACCAAGCCCGCGGTACGCTCTCCTGGATGAGTGTACCAGCGCTGTTAGCATCGATGTGGAGGGAAGCATCTTCCAGGCTGCAAAGGATGCTGGGATTTCCCTGCTTTCAATCACCCACAGACCCTCCCTTTGGTTAGTGACTTCTGAACGGCTGAGTGCAGATTCAGTCACTCAGATGATTGAAGATCTTCTGATTGTCGCTGCAACATAATTCCGACCGGAACACGTAGTTCCTGCTGTATGAGCCGGTTTGGCACATTTCTGAGTAATTGTCTAAAAACCTGCGCTCTGAGCACCAGCCCCTCTCCACCCACAAAGATGAGCAGGTTCTGACGAGCTGACGTCAGAAAGTGAGAACAGCCGCTTCCAAGAAGAGTATCCAATGCCAGTACCACCCCCAGGCTAACACACACACCCACTTTCTCCACAAAGCTAGCGGTGATCAGCAAAACACTTTCATTTTAAAGGAACAATGCTGAATAAATACCAATTGTCAATTCACTGCCACCCGGCTGTGCAAACCTATGCAGACGCCGGCTGTCTGTGGTGTTTGTGTTGTGTAGCAATGGCAAAGAAACGTTCATTTGATTTAGCTTTTAAGCTTCGTGCGGTGGCATACTCCAAAGGACATTCTAGTGAGGAATCTGCACATTTTGTTACTAACAGGAGGAATGTAGTTTGTCCAAAACACAGAGAAAGGGTTTTAACTGAGGTAAACAGACCTTCTGTGTCTATCCAGAAACATAAGCTAAATGAGAACGCCATTACTCCTAGACCCTTTTAAGTTAGCATTCTTAAATGTCAGGACTTTAGCAGGAAAACATTTTTAATTCATGATTTTATTACTGAGTACAACCTTGATTTTATGTTTTTATCTGAAACCTGGTTAGATGAGAATAAAAGTTCAGCTGTTCTCATCGAGTCAACCCCTCCCAACTATGGCGTTATCAGTTGAACAAAGTGATTGGCACATCCTCTATTCTATAAAGGTTTAGAAAGAGAATTGGGGCTTCTTTTTCTTGACTGGGTTGACTGCATTTGGTCTCCGATCGATGATCGGGTTTGAGATTATGAAGATCTTCTGAATTTATTCTTGAATAAACAGACCCTCTAAGCAGACAGTAGATTCCAGTTTTTCATGATTCTGAGTTCACTTTTTTATCTCAACACAGCTAAAAAAAAAAAGCTCTAAGGCAACAAGCTGAATTGAGTGAACCTGGAGAGGTGGCTGAGGGCAGGTTTTTCCTGCATCTTTTCTTAAAGAAACTGAATCCACGCGATCAGCTCTAAATCAACTGTTAATCCAAAAGACAGAAGCTAGTATATTTTATGCTCAACACAGGGTGTTTGAAATGGGAGACAAACCAGGTTGGTTGCTGGCCCGTTTGGCTGCCAACAAACAGAATTAATCATGGTTGGCCCCCGGACTAACACACACAGGAGGACAAGATGACTGACACTCTACCTGACGGGATTTCTAGAGCTATTATAAAGAGCTTTTATAAAAAGGGAGGCTCTTTATCAGTTTACACTTTTTATGCATGCAAACTACTTTTGAGATAACAAGCTCCAAAACAATCTACATATAATTTATGCACCGAAGTTACTTTATTCAAAGCTGACTACTTGTACAGTGTTTTCAGCCTGAAATTCTATTATGTTCTAATAATTCAGAAACTACACAGTTAAAGTAAACAAATCTTATGAGGTGAAAGTATGGGACGCGTAGAACAATAATATACTAGTCTAAACCTGGAATTATTCAACTTTAAATTGGATAACTTATGATATATTTTCAGTGAAACATGCTATACTACATTGCCAAAAATCTTTGCTCACCCATCCAAATGATCAGAATTGGATGTCGTAAATAATTATTGTCCTAATTGTCCTAATTATTTGTGAAAGAATGGACTGGTCTCAGGGGCAATTCCAGAGTGGAACTTTCATAGGATGCCACCTGTACAACAAATCCAGTGGTGAAATGTCCTAAACATTCCACAGTCAACTGTCAGCTCTATCTGAACAAAATGGAAGAGTTTGGGAGCAACCGCAATTCAACCACCCAGTGGTAGACCACGTTAACTAATGGAGAGCGGTCAGTGGATGTTGAAATGCATACTGCAAAGAGGTCACAGGCTTTCTGCACGGTCAGTTGCTACAGAGCTCCAAACTGCATGTGACCTTCAGATTAGCCCAAGTACAGAACGCAGAGAGCTTCATGGAATGGGTTTCCATTGTGAGCAGCTGCATTCAAAACACATATCACCAAGAGCACATTATCACTGGACTGTAGAGGAGTGGAGACTCCTTTTCTGGAGTTATGAATCACACTTTTCCATCTGGAAATCTGATGGACGACTCTGGGTTTGAAAGTTGTTTGGACAATTCCATGATCCCAACCTTGTGGGAACAGTTTGGAGCGGGCCCTTCCTCTTCCAACATGACTGTGCACCAGAGCACAAAGCAAAGGTCCATAAAGACATGGAGGACAGAGCCTGGTGTGGATGAACTGGACTGTTCTGCACAGAGTCCTGACCTGAACCCCAGAGAACCTTTGGGATGAATTAGAGCAGAGACTGAGATCCAGGCCTTCTCCACCAACATCAGTGTGTGACCTCACCAATGAGCTTTTGGAAGAATGGTCCAACATTCCTAGAAACACTCCTCAACCTTATGGACAGCCTTCCCACAAGAGCTGAAGCTGTAAAGCTGCAGAAGGTGGACCCACATCATACTGAACCGTATGGGTTAGGAATGGGATGAAACTTCAGTTCATTTGTGGGTTAAGGCAGGTGAGCCAATACTTTTGATACTATAGTGTATTATGTACTAATAGTTCAAAATTACACAGTAAGATTACACATTTTTGTGAGGAGATACTTTTGTCGTGTGTTTTAATGTTATTGTCATAATAATTCCTAATTGGAACAGATAAGATGCTTTATTATGATAAGAGAATGCAGTGACAATCACATTTCATGCTCTGCTGTAAACCGTGTAATAGTGGGGAGCAGTACATTTCTCAAGCACAGCTTGCTTAACCAGGTTTGGGTGAACGGCGGCTCCTGGGTCATTGGCAGGGCTCAAAGAGCATGGGCTTCTGGAGGACACCGCTGCCTGAGTAGGGTTGGATCCCTTGAGCGGGAACTGCAGACTCAGCAGCAGGTAACATTGCAGGGTGTCTGGGTCAGAAAAGGCATCTCAGTCTTCTAATCAAGAAGGCACGCAGGCTGGCCTGGGCCTCAAAAAAATGCTCCCATAGGTCGGAGTGGTCCTCCACCAGGTTACACGGCCTGCAGCCGAGCTGGCAGACAGAATGTGCGCTCAGTGTAGTTAAAAATGCATGTGCAGAGAAGTTTGTGTCAGAGGATGTTCGATTGGCCATTCTACAAGTGTTGTACTTTACTGTGAGGATGATTATTTGCTGACTGATTAAAAAAATGTTGTTTTTTTTTAATGGCCTGTGATCTGCTCACATGTCCAGGTGATCATGATCGATGTAATGAGCAACCTGTTTTAGATTGTTAAACAGTTCTTCTATTATGTTTTTTTTACAGCGTCTTCAACACCTCCAACCAAACATCGAACGGAGTCGAATAGTGAAGGCTGTGAATCAGGTATTACACACACACTACCCTAAAAAATATCACAGATTGTAATGTAAATATTTTTCTAAAGTAAATGTCTTTTTTTTTGCCCAATTTAAAAAGCCTAATCTAATA
>BSAI01000060.1:4088-31881 GCA_036245035.1 Adrianichthys oophorus | reverse complement strand
ACCCATGTGCTCTGGATCTGCTTTTTCCGCTTCAGGAGCCTGGCATGTTTAGCTAATGCAGCATTAAACTTTGTTAAATGATCGTTAAAATAAACAGCGGTCCCTTTTAGCAGTTTTTCTTTGCTTCATCAGAGCGATTTTGTGCTTTTGATTCACAAACCTTATGAGGGTCGCTGGTTTATCTGACTCCTTTCTCCTGGGAAGCGGGTGGCAGATCTCAATGTTATTCAAATCCAAGGAAATCCCTTTAGAAGTGAGGAATGATCCTACTTGACTCTCCACGCTCTCAACTGTAGCCACTGCAGCCCTGCTAGCCTCCATGCTAACATTAGCTGTGTCAGGCTTAGCTCTTGGTTTGAGTTGAAATCCTGTGAGAATGATATTATTCATTTTTACTTGTTGATCCACGTCATGCTGTCTTCTATCCAGGAGGTCAAGCCTAATATCCCGTTCATTTCGTACTTTTTCTTGTCGGAATTCCTGCACAAGTTCCAGCAGAGGTGTTAGCTTAGCCTCCAATGCCAACAATGGGAGTTAGCTTAGCCTTCAATGCCATGAGTGGGCTCAGTTTGGCTTGGATGTCAGCTAATGCAACTTTAAGTTCTACAAGTTCAGTCTTCGTGCCATGTTCAGCTCTCTCTATTGCAGATCACTGCTGTTTAGCATAAAAATCGCTCAAAAAACGTCGGGGATCAGGAGAGCCGAAAAAGGCACTCTGTCGTGAATCGGAACCGGAAAAAAAGAGACTGAATGTCATTCGTCTACCTAAGTGTGGGTGTTCATGTGCCTGTGAGTTTGAGGGTGTGAGCATGTGTTTGTGCGGTTATCTGTGTGTTTGTGTTTCTGTTCATGTGTTAAAGTGTGGTTGAGAGTAGGCATGTATTTATTAGAATTTTGTGTCACTGATCCAAATCTGAGTCAATTGATTTTGATACTGATACCGAGTCCTGATCTGATACTGTTAAACATTTCAAAAATAAAAAACATGTTATAAACTGATTCAGGTTGGGTCCCTATTTTTTATTTTGTTGCCCTTCTTTTATCTTTTAACTAGAGCTGTCAATCAATTGAGAAAATAATCAGATTAACCCCACTTTTGGATTGTGATCAATCGCAATTAATCAGAATGTTTTACTAGGTAAATTTTTAAATGACAATTTGCGTCAAATGCACAAAAAAAGGCCAGAAGGATTAAGAATGTTGTGTTTGCTTTGATGTAAGCTTTGTGTAAGCTTTTGTTGTCTGAATTGTTTACATTTGTAAAGTGTTAACTGAGATATCCCAGAAATGTAATGTGTATGCACAAACACATCAACAGTGCAATAAGTAGAACTGTAAAGACTTTAATGTCTGCACTGTTACTCTAAGAAAACAAAGATGCTGGTATACAGCCATAAAAAATAAATAAATAAATAAAATAATAAAAAAAACATTGTGTTTCTGCACCTTAAATGGTCCGGGTGAATAGTCAAATCTGATTGGCTGCTGTATGTTCATGAGCACCTATAAAAGTAGTTCCGGTCACATATTCCAAATGTTCTTTATCACTGCACAGGCTTCTTTAAACAAACAAACGGGCCACACCACCAATCAAATAGTCAGCTTTTGGTGAAAAAGCGATCTAAACCGAAAACATAACAGGAATAAATTACTAAAAATCAATTGAATATTTATTTATTTTCTAAAAGACCATACTAAAAGTGGGATAGAGCCAGATGAAGTGGGATTTTTCAGAAATGGACACATACCGTGGAAGCTTGAACTGTCCAAGGTAAAGCGGAAGATGGTCGCTTCTGACATGATTAATCTGCGTTAATAAATAATAACGTATTCATCTTTTTTTTTTTTATTAATCGCATGCATTAATGCGTTAACATTAACAGCCCTACTTTTAACACTTAAACAGAGCACTTTTCAAGTCTTCAAGTTTAATGACTGTAGCTTTCAGATCTTCAGGACATTTTTGATCAGATGGGATTCGTATCTCCAGTAAAAAGAACTAAAAAAGGGCTTTCTCCTAAAACGGTTGTTGTAGCTTAAACATCACGATGAGTTTCCATCACTAATCACTGATATCAATGCAATAATTTTAGCTTTGGCTGTTTGTCAGAGATTATGGATCTGACCTTTTCGTGGACATGCCTTTGTAGGTTGTTTGCATTAAGACTAAAAGCAATAGACACTGGCAGTGTGTCAGTTTTAAACGTTTATTATTAAAAAGCTTTTGAGTCTCAAAGTCCAATTCTGTGAGTATCTGATGCTGCGATTCACAAAAGAGAAATGTCGTGATCGGTTCATGATATGCAGACTTTTACTAGGACATTTATTTGAAATAACTTTGAAATATATAGCGTTGACCAAAATGATTTTAAAGAAAATATCCGATCCCCATCAGGAGACAGCATCCTATTTCGATCGAGTCAGACACTACATGATTTGAGAAAGATCGTCCTCCTGTAGTCCGCTTTGGCCTTTCTGATGCCTCTCTTCAGGTCGGTTCAGGCTGCGCTGTAGAGGTCTTGGCTTCCAGACTTGTAGGCGGTGTTTCTCCTCCTCAGAAGCTCTTTGACCTCTTGAGTCATCCAGGGCTTCTGGTTGGGGTTGACCCGGATGTGTTTGTCCATCGTGACTGTGTCTGTGCAGCTCTTAATGAACAACTCCAGGTCCTGATGTCCTGGGAGGCATCATATGGCCATGTGGAAACAGTCTCTGTGATGGTGGGAGCCTGAGTAGGATGTTATGCAGGAATTAAAAGCAAGGACAGATGGTCAGACTGGCCCAGGTGAGGTAGAGGTCTGGCCCTGTACCCCATTGATGTTGGAATAGACCTGTTCCAGGGTGTTGTTTCCTCTTGTGGCACACCGGACATGCTGGTGGAATTTAGGCAGAGCTATCTCCAGGTCTGCATGGTTAAAATCCCCAGCAATAATCTGTCAGGATATTTGCTCTGCTGGTTGCTATTGCTAGCATGGAGAAGTTCAATAGCTGAGTTAGCATTAGCATCAGGTGGGACGTACACAGCTGTAACCATGACTGCAGTAAACTCTCTTGGGAGGTAGAAGGGTCTGCATTTAACAGTCAGATATTCAATGTCCAGTGAACATTGACTGTCTACAGTCACTGTGTTGGTACACCAGCAGTTGTTGAAGTATACACAGAGCCACCTCCTCTGCTCTTGCCGGAATCAGCTGTTCGGTCATGGCGCTGCACCTGTAGCTTGTTAGCTCGATAGCTGAATCCGGAATGGAGTGTTGCAGCCAGGTCTCTGTGATGAGCACAAGCATCCTTAATGCAGTGGTTTGTCGCGCTTTGCAGCCTCAGTTCATCCCTTGCCAGCTCTGCGGCCTCGCTTCCTTCTTCTGTGCCACCTGCGCGTCCCCCTTGATGGAATAGGAAACCATGAAGGGCCGGGGCTCCTGGCTACATCCATTGGAATCTTGTTCAGGTGGATAAACTCGCTTGTTACACGTCCATCAAAACGTAGTCTGATTTTAAGAAGCTTGTGTTGGATGTAGGTGTGATTGGCCCAACTGAGTGTGCACAAAACACACATGAAAATCATCCAAAAAAAGCAATGACCATTCAAGCACCAGGTAGCTGCAACTACATGCGTTGCCATGATGTGGCGATCCAGAGAGAAGAGCTGTGGTTTAGATGAGGAAGTCTGGAGCAGCAGAGAAGAACATTGGAGATGTTCAGGACATGGATGAGAGCTGGAAGACTGTGGTGAGATGCTTTGTAGGTGAGACAGAGGAGTTGTAGGTGGAGGTGGAAATAAACCAAGGATCAGCTTTGAGCTCCTTCTTGTTTACTGTGGTGATGAACAGACAGACAGATGAGGTTAGACAGGAATCTCTGTGGAGCATGATGTTTGAAGATGACACTGTAGTGAGAACAGAAAGCAGGTGGAGAAACATCTAGCCCATGTGCTATCCAAGGCACGCTACGAATGGGATCATTTGGAGCCTACAAGACAGCGCACCGCCCCTGCGACAGCCTGGCGACCAGTCCAGGGGTGTACCCTGCCTTCGCCCATGAGTAGCCGGGTTAGGCTCTGGCAACCCCGTGACCCCGAAAGGGATAAAGCGGATTGGAAAATGAATGAATGAAGACAACGCACCAATTTTTTTTTCCAATATTTTTTTTATTTTCACTAGTGTCCATGGCAGACAATAAATCCTGTCAGAGTACATGTGTGTGAATGAGAGGGACGAGTAAAGTTACAGGGAGAAGAGATAAAGACGATGGGGGATCTTAAGTATCTAGGTTTAACAGTCCAGAGTAATGGAGATTGTGGGAAAGAGGTAAACAGGTGTGTTCAAGCAGGTTGGAACAGGTGGAGGAAGGTTTCAGGTGTGATGTCTGACTAAAGAGTGTCATCAAGAATGAAAGGAAAGGTGTAGAATACTAAGGTGAGAACAGCCATGTTGTTGGTTTAGAGACTCTGATGCAGAGACAGGTGGCAGAACTGGAGGTAACAGAGATGCTGAGGTTCTCTTTGTAGTGACCAGGATGAATCAGGAATGAATCCCTCAGAGGAACAGATCATGGTAGATGTTCTGGAGATGAATACAGGGAGGCAGATGGAGATGGTTTGGACACGTTGAGAGGAGGAAAAATGATGATGGTAAAAGGATGCTGATGCAAGGCAAGTTTATTTGTATAGCACATTCCACGTACAAAGACAATTCAAAGTGCTTTACATAAAAAAGATTGGAGCCACCAGGAAAGAAGGCCAAAGAGAAAGTTCATGAGGATGGTTGATGTGAGTGAGGAAGCTACTGAGAAAAGGATGAGATGGAGGGGGATTATTTAGCCGTGGCAAGCTCCAAAGAGATCACCCAAAAGGCAGTGAAGAAACTGTTGGCTTCAGGGCAGCCACAGGGGTAGCAATCCTTTTCAGGTTAAGTTTGTTATCAAATCAATCATTATTTATATAGTTTTTTCATATGTAACATGACACAAAGTGCTTTACACCAAATGAAAAATATAAAAGCATCATGGAGAGACAACATTGAGGCATAGAGCAGCTGCACTTTGAAACTCTAGGTAAATATTGTAAAAACAATTCCCGATCATGCCCCTGAAAAATCCCCCCAGTGACAGGCGACTCTGAGGATATCAAGTTACTTGATTTCCTGCTGGAAGAAATAAGATCCATGAAGATCCAGCAAGAGCAGATCCTGAACGCACTGGAGGAGGGGAGACAGCTTCCAGCTCAGCATGAACAGACTGTCAACTGAATGGATAACATGGAAAAACGAATGGATGACCAGGAGCAGAATTCCAGGATTAATGATGTGATAATCACCAGATTGAAGATCAAACCCTGGTCGTATGCATGCGCACTCCGACGAGCAGGAGACCAGCTCTATGGAGAAACAGGTGGAAGATTTCCTAAAGTCCAAAGGAATTTCTCTGGACACAAACAACATGGAGATCTGCCGCCTGCATCCCAGGAGAAGAGAGTCTGACAGACCTGCGATTCTTGTAAGGTTTGTGATTCGGAAACACAAAACAGCTTTATTGAAGCAAGAAAGACATCTGAAAGGAACAAACGTTTACATGAATGAGAATCTCACTAAGCACAATGCTGACTTCACCTGAAGAAACGGCAGGGGAAGATTCAAAGCACCGGGGTAAAGGATTGCAGAATCTACATTAAACTTTACGGTTCTCCTGAGCAAGCCAATGTCATCGTTATCAGGATCCGGAAGGAGCTGGAGAAGTTTCTACCCACTGCAGTCTAAACAAGAGAGAAGTGAAGATCCTGGACTCTCCAGGTGAGGAGTCAAACTCTACAAACAATGGTTTCTAAAAACAACACATTTTCTGCAACAGTCAACTATGACCACAACTTTCAGAGAGATCTGAACTGTGAGCAACCTGACCTTAACATATTCAGTGAAAATGATAACAACCTGCAAGATGACATCCACCCTGATCAATTCTTTTCCCCTGTTAATTTGGACTGCAAATATTAAAGCATAGATGACTTTAAAAACTCTGTTAACCCAGAAGGAAGACTGTCAATCATTCACTTTAACAGCAGAAGGATGGAGACCAACTTTGGAGACATCAAGGATAATCTACAGAATCTGGGATGTTCTTTTAACATCAGAGCTGTTTCTGATTTTTACAATGGCCAAATTCTATACAGAGCTAGTGGGAAAACATTACTATTCAATATTCAAAAACACTTCTTAGAAAATTAAGGAGGTTACAAACTGAGAGGATGCAGGAACTTCAGGATCAAATTGATAAGAATCACAAAGAAAAGTTCCTGTGTGTGGATCTAAACTTTGGAACGGGTTCAGTAATGAACTCAAACAATGTTCAAACATCCATAAATTCAATAAAATGTATAAAGAAAGTCTAACCTCAAAATGTGAAAATAAGAAGAGTTAAAGATCGACTGTTTGATTATTTCACCACAGTCCAGTTTACATATTAGTTTACATATAAGTATTTGGAATTATTCAAAGTTCTTTTAATTACAACCCACTGTGTAATGTGCAAGAATAATCCCTGAAATGTTTTCATTACAATCTATTGATTAACAACAGTTTTTTCTTTCCTCGGTCTGAAATATGTAGCAATGATTATTAAACTAATGTAATTAAGTGTTCTAATGTTAATCAATGATTATTACATATTTGTTACCTAAAGTGTCAATCATCAATGAAACTTACTGGAAATATGTTCGAATTCTTTCAGAAGATGATTGATAAATACTCTATTTTTCCTTGAAAACTTGATCTACAATGTGTAGGGATGATCTCTGTAAAATTGTATTCTAATGATCATCAATGAGTATTTCATAACTGTTACATGATGTGTGATTCATGTTACCGTTTACTGAAATCAAGAAAATAATGTTTTCTCAGAATAATCAATAATCACTCAGTTTTGTTATTTGGAAAAAATCTGCACTAGATCTGATCAGAACCGGATTATGAAAACTATGTAAAACTATCAAATGAAGTAACTATGTAGGGGTGAGATTATTCAAGTTTGTTTCTTTCCACTCATATTCAAGCAATAATCAAGCTCTACTAGACTTTAGTTAAAAATCACTATATTTAATCTATTTTGTTTTTTCTTTTGATCAAAGCATTTCATTCTCTCTGTAATTGGTTTGAGAAATCTGTGTGATTTTTTTTTTGTCTTGTATTGTCCACAATTTATGCTTGAAATAAACCACATCAACCAGTCAGTCAGTAAATCAATCAACAATGTAAAAAAGAGCCCCCCCTCACCCCTTCTCACACACAGCAAGGCGGTAATCCAGGTCATCATCTAGAGCTGCATTGGCTGTGCCACCCAGAGGGAAAGGATCCAACTGGGAAAGCTCTGGAAATAAAAGTGATAATAAAAAGTAAACATATTTATAAAACCAATGAACAGGTAAATAATAAAACATAAAAATAAGTAATATTAAAACTAATTATTAAAAATTCAGTGTAAAATAAATAAATATATAAACATTAAATCAAAACAATAATGACTGTAGAGAACTGTACCCACTCCCAAGTCAAACATGTCAACTTCACCAACAAATTGTCTCTTGGGATCAGGCATGATGAGAACAGGGGCTGCAGTGAATTAAACTTCAGTTTTTTAAAGACTCTTTCTGCTTCGGGGACCAGAAACATTTTCTCTTACCTGAGGTCATGGCATTGAGGGGGGCTGCGATATGACTGTAATTACAGATGAAATGTCTGTAGAAATTGGCAAAACTGAGAAACCGCTGAAGCTGTGTTGGGGTCAGTAGATAGAGTCGTGAATATACTTCTCCACGGCCTCTTATTCAGGAGTAGAGTGAGTAAAGACGGCCATGAGGAGGAGAGGTACCTGGTAACAGCTCAATGGTGCAGTTGTAGGGTCAATGGGGAGAAAGAGAAGTGGCCTTGGCTTTCCTGAACATCTCCTGTAACTCATGGTAACACTCAGGGACTTTTGATGGTCAAGAAGCTTATCTCGAGTCTCAGGTGTATTGGCATGGTAAGAGCAGCAAGTAGACTGGAACTTGAACATTTGCCACCCCAACTGAGTATTTCCTTGTCTGCCAGTCCACAAGGATTATGATCACGAAGCCATGATAGACCAAATATCACAGGAGAAGAAATAGATTTGAAACGTAGAACGTCTGGTTTTCAAAATGGCCAAAATCTACAAGAACAGATAAAAGTTGTGGGTTGTGAAGAAAAAGTGAAAACAGCATCAACGTTGAAGTGAGAGTCAGGAGATTTCATAATAGATCGGCTCAACAACGATCCCCCTGCCTGTGTTGAGCCTGTCCTTTTACTGAGCAGTTCCTCACACGATGACCTGTAGCAGAGCAGTAGAGACAAGTTATTTGTGAAGTGTCTCTCATGCTCCTCTGGCGGCAGACAAGTTCTCCCCAGTTGTATGAGTTCTTCATGATCCCTCATGAAGAACTTTCTACAGAATCTGGGATGTTCCTTCATGATCCCTCTCAACCCTCTCCCTAGGGGAAGAAAACAGTCTGAGACGGGTGGAGGGCTTGGGAGTAAGATTTCTTTTGGTTCTTCTCTCCCTCACTTGTCTATCTTCATATGGTCAGATAACCCTTGATAAAACTAGTCATACAATGCTGGTTCATTCCAATGTGTGCCAGCAGCCATTGTACGAAACTCAATGATGTAGTCATCAACTGATCTGTTAACGTTGCATGAGGTTTGACAGGAGACTAGAGGCCTGTCTCTGGTCTGCATGGGTCAAACATCCTTCTTAACTTCTCCCAGAATCAGGACAAATATGAGCGGCAGGCAGATTTCCTCTCCCACTCAGCAGTACGCCAAAGATGAGCTCTCCCTGTGAGTAACGGGATGACGTAGGCCACTTTTGCTTCATCAGGTGGGAATAAAGAAGGTTGCAAGGTGAATTGCATAGCACACTGAGTGAGAAACACACTTCAACTTGTAGTTTAAGATTACATTTTTGCTTAAAGCTTAGATTAATCTTAGATTAAAAGTATTTTTGATTAAAATAGATGAATTATTTACGGGTTACGATGAATTTATCACACAGCAAAATTAATTGCATAATTGAACCAAAAATAATAAAGTTAGCTAAAAGCCAGGTTAAAAAGATGGGTCTTGAGCCTTTTCTTAAAAGCATCTATGCTCTGCGGCTCTCAGGTCCTCTAACAGACTGTTCCATAAACAAGCGGCCTGTCAGTAGCATGCCATTAAAGTTGTTTAAATTATTTATCAGTGATGATGCACCAGTTTCCATTACTATTTCTAAGAACAAAGAATACTTATCTTTTAAAAGCTGGAAGTTTGTTACATCTCTGCTTAAAGATGAAAATGTCATAAATTACTATAAAAGAGAATGGGAAATCTTATTAGAAACTAATGATAAGCTTGAATTAAATTACATAAGTAATAAACAAACTAAATTTCAGCTACAAAGACTTCAATTGGAAGAATTTTAAAAAATCAAACAAATCTGGCAAATTCTTATCAAATCAAAAAAAATCTAATCTAATCTAAAAAATAACAAAGAGAAAAGTCACAATCTTCTTGATTAGGGAAGGAACAAGAAACATCACCCACAACCAAAAAGAAAGAAATAACATGTTTAAGGAATTGTATAAGAACTTATATTCATCTAAGATCAACCCATCAGTAGAGAGCATTAAATCATTTCTTGATAATGTCTATATACCCAAACTAAACAACAAACAAATCACAGCCTTAGACTCACCGTTGTCTGTGGCAGAATATTAGGAATCTCTGTGGCTGATGCCCAATAAGAAAGCTCCAGGGCCGGACGGCTTCCTACCAGATTTCTACAAAGTATTCTATGAGCTCTTGGCACCAGTTTTTTATAAAATGGTTATATATGTTAAAGATAACCACTCACTACCAGCTAATATGAACTCTGCCAACATCATTCTTCTCCTGAAGACAGAGAAAGATCCTGCCCTGCCTTCTAACTACTGCCCCATCTCTCTGATCAGTGCAGATCTGAAAACCATATGTAAAGCTCTTGCTAGAAGACTAGAGAAAATCCCTTCCCATATAACTCAATCTGATCAAACCGGATGTACGAAAGACAGACACTCCCAAATCAATGCTCGTAGACTCATTAATGTAATAGACTTTACCTCTATTAAAAAACAGGAAGCAACCATAATCTCATTAGATGCTGAAAAAGCATATGACAGGGTGATTTGGAAGTTTCTTCTTCCTGCTTCAGAAAAATATGGGTTTAGAAACTTAGAAACTACAATCCTGTATCCCAATCTAAGTGAGTCTGTCAGAACCAATGAACAGACCTCTGACAAGTTTGTCCTCCAAAGAGGCACCAGACAGGGGTGTCCACTGCCCCCCCCCTTGCTTTAGTTATTGAACCTCTAGTGGCAGCCAAAAGACAAAATAAAGAAATAGAAGGAATTAGAACAAAAAACATCCATGACAAAATTACATTCATAGATTACAGTATATTTTAAAAATAATAATACAGCAGATCACTCATGGATAGATGCAGAACAGTCACTATGTAAAGAGATTAAGCTATCAGATCTTCCTTTTTTAGCAGCTTCATCAAGCTCATTTGCTTTAAATGTATCAATATCCAAACCACTTTAACAGCCTGATGGATCATACTTAAAATAAATAACTCCTCTCTCACACTGAGCAAACTGACACCCATTTAGAACAATCCAGACATCCGGATTAGGCCAAAACTGGAAGGCTAATGGAATCACACATCTAGAACATATAATTCAAGATAAAAAAATAGGATCTTTTAAAAACAAGGTTATGGATTAAGTAATACCATTTTAAGTAGAATATCAGCAACTGAAATCAGTAATAATTGCAAGGATTAATCTGCTGGGGGGCGGTTGTCATGTGGCTGGAGTCGGTCTGTGCCCCAGCTGTATGGGGCTTAGGTGGGGTACTCACCAGCATCTGGGGCTGTGCCTCCGTCCCCTCTGGTTCTGGGGGTGGATTTGGGTCCTCCTGATTGGCTTGCCTGTGCCCCGGGCACCTCCTGTTGGCTCGACCAGGGCTGATGGAGGGTGTGGGTGGAGTATTCTGCCTCCAGGAGGAGGTGGGGGTTCTTGGAGGTCGGTGGGGGTGGTTCGATGGGTCTTTGGTTCAGGCACCTGGGGATCAGAGCTCCCATTGGGGCGCAGTTGCTTGGGGTTGGGGCCCTGCTCTGCAATTTGGGGAGGGTGTCTAACCTGGCCATTCTAGACTGTTGTGCTTGGGTGGGGATTGGGAGAAAAGGCTTGAACGGCAGTAGTCCATGCTGGAGCATGACCTCTCTCCTTCTTCACACCTAACACTTCACCAAAAGCCTAGGAGTTAGCGGTGGGTGTAGGAATCAAAAAATTAATTAATTAATTAAAAATATAATATAATACATATTCATTCAAAAAACAGATATATGTAAAGACATACATATCAATCAGAGGGAAAAAAGGAAACAACTACCAAATGAGGGGAAAAATGTAATTGATTAAAATGGAAACGATCCGCCGCACTGTGGTGCAGTGGTTAGCACTCTTGCCTCACAGCAAGAAGGCCCCCGGTTCATGTCCCGGCAGGGGGACTTGAAACAGTATTACCAATGGGGGACTTTACTGTGTGGAGTTTTTATGCTCTCCCCGTGTGGATGCGAGTGTGGATGGGTGTGTGATTGTGGCTCCTGCGACAGACTGGCGACCTGTCCAGGGGGGTCCCCTGCCTTCGCCCATGAGTGGCTAAGTTAGACTATGGCAGCCCCGTGACCCCGAAGGTCACAAAACGGGTTTATGAAATGAATGTATGAATAAATAAAATGATCCCAGGAGGTTGTTCCTGGGTCTTTGTCTGTCGGGGGTACTTATGGCTGCCTGGATCGGCCGAGCTGCTGCGCTGTCTGGCTCTGGGGCTGTGGAGTCCTGGCCTCCTGCCTTTGCTGGAATACTCAGTGTGATCAAGGTACACTCTAAGAAGCACACATTCATTCAACCCATCTGCTTACTCACTTTTGCTCAGATATGGGTAATATTTTTATACCCCTCCCCAAAAATGTTGGCTACGCAAATCTTGGGTGGACCTTTCTGTGTGCATGAGTTAATTTTAGTTGGTGTGCCCTGTGAGACGAAATAAGTCTTCTATCATTAATGTGTGAAAATTCTTACAACCTGTAAATAGTTGTGTACAATGTTATTTATTAGTGTGTGTAAGAGCAGGTATGTGACAACAAAGTAAAGTAATTTACTTATGACACCCTTATGTCATATTATCCACCCCACCCCCCCTTTTCTATCTCCCCCATCTCAACCCTTTACCCCCCATCTCTATCATCCCTCTCTGTCCCTTTGTTTTTTCCCTCAGGTCCAACAATGAATACATATGAACATATTTATTATAAATAAAGTCTGACTTCAAATGCAAAAGGGGGTTGGTACTACTGCTGTCAGTCGATTTAAAAAAGTAATCAGATTAATCATACTTTTGGATTGTGATTAATCGCGATTAATCCCAATGTTTTACTAGTTCAATTTTATACGACAATATGCACATTTTGAACAAAAATGTCCAGAGAGAACATGTTTCCTTTATTTTTATTGTCTGAAATGTTTTAATTCGTAAAGTATTAACTCAGATATCCCAGAAATGTAATTTGTGTGCACAAAACACTTCAAGAGTAAGATAAGCAGAACTGGAACGACTTTAATGTCTGAAAGATGCTGATATGCAGCCATAAGAAACTAACATTGTGTTTCTGCACTTTAAATGGTCTGGGTGAATGCCCAAATATGACTGGCTGCTGGGTGTTGATTCCCACCTCAAAAGAAGTTCGAGTCACATAGCCCAAATGTTCTATATCACTGTGCAGGCTTTTTTGAAACAAACTTTTTGCTTCATTATCTGGACAAACACAAGTGGTAAGAGGTGAACTTTCTCTCTGAACTGATGCTATATTTAAACTATCGTGACGATCAGCATATAAATTGTTTTCCCTTGCCGCTGTAGCAATGCTTTGTTGTGTCGTGACAACGGGCCGCACCATCAATCAAATAGTCCGCTTTTTGTGAGAAAGTGATCTAAACCGAAAAAATAACAAGAATGAAGTACTAAAAATAGATTGAATATTTATTTTTTTTAAGTGACCATGTTATAAGTGGGATGATGCCCAACGCAGTGTCACCACCGTGATTCTGACGTGTGATTATTCTGCGTTAATGAACAAGAACGCTTTTCTTTTTTTTTTTTATTGCGTGCATTAACGTTCACAGCCCCAGTTTATACACATGTATGCATCGTTTGTCCAAAGACCCAGAACCTCCTATTGTAAAAGTAAAATCTGTTCAACACAAAAGGCTGTCAGCTCTGATCAGCTGTTGGACAGGACAAGTTAAAAAAAAAAGTTGTTTAAGTGCAATTCATTGAGGAACCTCAACTGAGATATTTGTTAACTAAGTGTTGATTACTGATTTTATTGAGTATTTAACAATGACAATAAGAAAATGATTAACCCTGGAGCAACACTGTCACAGTCAGCTGTGTGTTTTGTAAAAGCCTTCTAAATCTGTTGTGTTTACAATTTTTAAAGAACTTTATTGAGTTGAAATCACCTCTCCTCCTCTCTCTCTTTTTTTCTTTAGCGGAATCGTTGATACGCCTCTCATCCACTCAGAGGATCTGAAGCCTCTGCTGCAGCGCTGGCTGTCAGATATCCCTGCTGGTAGACTGGCTCAAGTGACAGACCTGCAAGCTGCTGTGGTCTACTTGGCATCTGACGCCTCTGACTACATGACAGGGCATAACTTAGTCATAGAGGGTGGGCAGAGTCTCTGGTAGAAGTGCCAAAAAATAAAAACACTTTTTTTCCTTTGGTTTCCTGATATTTGTCTCAGAAATACTATAGGCATCATCTGCATGATCTAATCTTGACACTATTATGGAATTATTATCTGGAAGATGGTGTAATTAAATGTAAACAAATTTTCTCTGTTTGTATTTGATCCTAGAAGCAGATAAAATATTAATTTTATGGGTGCTGTTGGGATGTTAAAAACTATATTGACACCATTTAAATTTGTCTCAGAACATTTAATGTTGGTAGCAGCTGCAAGAAAAAAAGTATTGCTTTGCAGATTGAAAACTGTCAATGGTTTTGATGCATGTTTTGCATTAACTTGGCCTTTATACTGCTGCCTAATGGGGGAGGGGGGGCATGTGGCAATGTGGTATGTGGCAATACCTTGATTTTTCTCATTTTGCAGTACAACTATCTATGTACTTGCAAGAAAATGTGTCATCACCAAATACTGTTGCACTCAAATCAAGAAAGCCTTACCAACAGGTATTGCGTGAAAATGGTTGGAAGAAGCAGGGGTGTTAAAGGCAGACAACAATGATAAAACTACCAACATTAAATTATAACATCAAGTCATGTAAACACCACGAAGAAATTACATTTTCTATAACAAACATATCTAAAAATCTTTTTATTCTAAGAAAGATTCATATTGCTGTGTTAACTTTGATTTGTAGCAACCCACATAATGCAATGATTTTCCATATCATTTTATCATATCAATACCTACACCCTAGAAAGCAGTTCTAGGGTGTAAATCAAATTGCATGAAGTCTGTTCAAGCGTAATAAAACAAGTTCATTAACAAAAAGACATGATTCTTTTTGTATTTTCACCAGCATGGGAGTCTGATGTAGTTTGCATCTTAACATGGCCACTGGCTGATGCTTTTTGGGCTAGGCTACTTGACATCTGAACTCTGCTGTTCATTGCCAAAAAGTCCTTGTAAACAAGTGTGAGTACCAACTTCGTTGCTTTTTAAACTGTTTTTGTCTTACAAAGACTATTTAAAAGTGCGGTTACCTGATGATGAAACCCAATTATTGCACATCCTTACTTTCCACTTTTAAAGAATTTCTTGGAACTAACTTATATAGCCAGATGTTTGACACACCATGATACTCTGCTCTGCAGAGTTTCTATTTTTAATATTTTTGTGTTTTTTTTTTCCTCTTAAGATTTTGAGTTTTAACATTCAAGATGTTTGACTTGTTTGACTTGACTTGACTTGTTTGACTGTGGTCATGTTGATGGCCTATAAAGTGATTCATTGATAAATTATAGCAAAGTAGTTCTTTTTTTTTAACTTGTCCTGTCCAACAGCTGAGCAAACAGATATGAGCTGAAGGTCTCTTGTGTTGTTGTTGTCTTGAAG
Source organism: Adrianichthys oophorus (assembly GCA_036245035.1). NCBI lineage: Eukaryota > Metazoa > Chordata > Actinopteri > Beloniformes > Adrianichthyidae > Adrianichthys > Adrianichthys oophorus. The sequence goes on along the minus strand of BSAI01000060.1, from coordinate 16,655 downwards.
TTGTATCCTGTTCTTCTGTTTGTTCCTGCACTTATCCCATTTACAAAGAAAGGTTCCACATACAACTCTACTTGTGTTGCACGCTCCCGGACTGCTTTTAGCTCAAGAGACTGAAATGGAATCCAGAGAATCCAGTCAATTTTCAAAACCAAAAGATTTTTCAGAAAAAAAGATCGTTCAGACGTGGTCATTTTGCTCCCCTGATCAAACTTTACAGCTCAAGTGATCGAAGGTGTAGCTGAGAGAATACGGTTACTTTTAAAAATGAAAGATTTTCGGGATTCAAAACAAAATAATTTATTATTTCTTCCATGACCCGATGGCAATTGATCCTTGGGACCACTGGTATAAGGAAGTTGGAGGATGATTGCAGGAGTGTGGCCGGGAGTAGTGTAGTCTAAAGGGTGGGGCTTGTCCACACAAACATCCAAGTTGGCTCCAAAAATCTTCAGAACAAACATGTCAACACTTACACAATACAACTACAGTTTACACACACACATACTTATGCATACAAACCAGCACATGTAAAGCATTTCATTCTGCCACGCATACTGTCAGTGCAAAGGAGGGCTGACACCTGTGTTCAGGTGAGTGTATCTGTACTACTGAGATGGTTGATGGAATGTAAAAAGAGGGATGGTGCTCAGTTGTCCCCACACCAAGACCCCCACCACAGTACTGGGCCCAGCATGGGACCCTACCCCTGGAGAGTCCCCCCATCCCCAGACAAGCAGCCCACCACCAGAAGTTTAGGCCATCCCCGCACCCCAAGCACGAGCCAGGGCCCCCCAAGAGAGACCCGCCCCATGCTCCAAGTATTCACTCACCCTCCTTGTGGGAGGTCCAGGAGAGAGCAAGGCAGGGGCTGCCCACCCCCGCCCAGGAGGGGGACCCCCAAGAGATGTGGGGATCCCCGAAGAATGTTGTAAACGTGCCGATCAGGCTTCCACTGTTAGAATTTTGGTGAGGCCCAGCACTCAAGGGCAAGGACCAGAACCAGCACCACAGGGACGCAGACACCCTCAGGCTCAGATGTTGCTTAGATGTAATCCTCGACTCATGGTCTTGCCAGAGAACTCAGGGATCCCTCTCCCTGTGTGGAAAGAGGGCCACCGGGCCCAGGAAGCCAGCACCCGGGGGACACAGCCATCGTTGCTGAAGGCCCAGTTTCCCCCTCCAGGGATGGGGTGGGGGACAGAAAATCAGAGACCCCACCTTCCTTGTGTAATGTGTGTGTGTGTGTGTGTGTTGAAGTGTATATTGTTAAGGCATAAAGGGTGCAGTTAAAATTGGTGGGTAGGGCACTAAGAGGACATCTCCTGATTGCTCACAGTGATGTCCAAACAACCCCCCCACCAAGGGTTCTAAATGTCTAGAATGCAAATAAAACCAGGGGAGGGGCCCAAATCCATGTGGTGGCTAATTGAGGGGGGGGGGTCTGCCAAGTAGCTCCTTCCCTTAGGTGCATCGCAGGCTGACACCTCCCCCCTCCATCACCCTCATATGTGATCATATGAGGATGGAGATTTGGTTGGGGACAGCTCCAGACTGACACCCGATTGATGAAACAACTGTCCCCCTGCCCCCACTGTATGTAGAGCTGACCCCCCCAGGCCCACACCCCCAACTCAACACAGAGAGTGAGGAGCAAAAAGAAAGTCAGACCCAGGGGCATGCACCAGCACCCGCCACCAAGCGCCTCCCCTGTGAGATATCTGGTCATTCAGAGATGGGACCGAGGCAGCCCTACCAGTTGAGGCCCCCAGCAATAGCCTTAGTGGAGAGTGCAACCCGCCAAACCTCCAAGGTCCCATACTGATAGTAGACCTCTCACACAAACAGCCCTTCCCCACCCAGCACCAAACCTGAAGCCCCCTGACCAACTGAGCCCCCCACCGGGCATCAGGAGGCCCCAACCCCAGCCCCTAAACCTCAGAAGATAGTCAAGGTGCAGCCACACCCAGGAACCCCACTGCTTAAGTTAAAGAGACCAGAGAGGCGGAATTCTTTCCAAGTTACAGAAACTTTTGGCTGACATTTTTTTAAGCTGATATGATCAAACAGCAGATTCCTGTATTGATTTACAATAATTATGTTTTAATAATAATTATATTGTTTTTGCAGCTGTCAAATTTTTGAGGCTTTGAGTCAAAATTTGACACCTGCCGCGTGCTTGAAAAGTCACCAAAATTGGGAAGGGAAAATTGACAATGAATTTTTGGCAGAGTGAACCCCCCCACCCCCCACCCACCCACCTACACACACACACATATACATACACAAGAGGTAGATATCACGGTGAGCGAAACCGTAAAAAAAGAAGAAAGAAAGAAAATAAAAGAAAAATATTTCTAAAAGAAAATATTTCTAGATGAACAAACGAAACCAAAACACACATGTTGGGGATATCCAGAAGAAATTATTATGGGATGGCCCCATGACCTAAGGCTTGGCGGCCATTTTGTAGCAAAGTGTCTGATTTGGCGATTTTTAACTGTAGCACCCGTACAGCCCCCTTTTTAGATTGAGTTGTAAGAACGGTGGCTGCTTGGGTTCAAAGAATGACCAGGTGGATACCAAATAAGGTGCACCTTGTTACTCAATAATCTCCTCTACAAAAAAAAGTATCAACGTTTAGCCCGATCGAATTAAAGGCTACTTTATCAATTATATCAATTTGGCAAATAAAATATAAAAATTTCATCAACAAAAAATATAAAAACTCCAATTAAGTAAAAACTGAAAATAACTTATACCTGTTCCTGAAATATACACAAAATGTCCTTTTTTTATATAGAAAAGCACTGATTTCTAACACCAATTGTAATAGTCTCAACCAGTAAAAGTTTCTCTCTAAATCACCACCTCTCAGTTTGTAACATGGCGATGTACTGACATCAAAATAAAATAGAACACTGAACTTTCCTTTTAAATGGTTAAAAACCTTTTCTCATGCACATGCGCGCTCACACAACCACACGCACACAGTCCAATTTACTCATGGTGCCAGCACTTTTGAAAAAAAAACACGTTGCAGGCCTGTTGTAGCTCTTGCGAAACATTGAGTGCGTAGCAATAATCAAAGTATTTCCTGCAGGATAAAGACAAGTCGACAACTCTGCTTCAATGTGGCCCAGCATGGCGCACATTGGCTCCGCTGCCTCCACTTCCGACTCCCACACCGTCTTTCCGTCCCCCCAGAAGAACGAGTATCTGGGCTTTTAGCTTTCTCATTGTTCTCCCCTCACAGCTCAGTGCAATATTCTGAACTCCCCATTCAGAATTTGTGGATGGGATGTTTTTCTCCAAAAAGATCGCTTCCACGTCTTCAAAACTAGTCCGCTGGAAAAATCACTATGTGCTCTCGACCTTCTGTCCTGTCTCACCTCTTCTTTTTTTCACCTGCCCCGCCCTCTCACATTTCAGGAACCAATCACAATTGGCTAGATAGAGGGACTTACAAATTGTCAGGAGGCAGCGCTCTGTCTCCCCCTCTGGTCATCAGAGAGCCTGAATCACCTGAATACTGACTGCAGTCATCTCCACACCTGGTCCTCATCATGTCATCAGCCACAAAGACATTTAAGCACTGCTCAGACACACACTCAGTGTGAAGTATTGCCTGTGTCGTTCTGCCAGCATACCAAGCATTCTATCTGTTCTGACCACCCGTTACCTGACCCTGCTTTGTGCCTGACTCTGATCCTTGCCGCCTGCCCTGACCTTCTGCTTGATCCTGGACTCTGATTTAGCTCTGTGGACTTGGAGTGCAGCCTGGCTGCTTCCTGCCTGACTTTGCTTAATAAACCTGTTGCAAGTGGAGCCAGCTGTCGGCCCGTTTTTGTGACACAAATTAACCAATAAAATAATGATAGGAGGAAATAAACGCAGAGATCCCCTTTCTTCCTTCTGCTTCTACTAATACTATTTAACAAAATAATATGAACTGAATTGCTAATATTTACTCACAATAATCCCAAATCCAAAAGAACTTTTCTGCTTTATTTATGATTTTATTTTCAAAATAAAATTACTACCAGGCTACACACGCTTTTCCACAATATGGGGAAACGACACTTCGGTTCTTCCGATTTTCACAAAACTTCCAAGAACAGGCCACCAGCACACTCGTCCTAGGAATTTTCATCGATTCTCTTGTAACTTTTTGTCCAACATGGTTCTTAAGAAAAAATTTAACCCTCAGGCAGCTTTAGCATTATAAAAAAGTATTAGCAATTTCAGCAAATCCCTGCTGCAATTTAAACAAATTACCTCAGCATCTTAGGTGACCACACTAAGCATAAAGCATTCAAACTAGCATTGTTGCAGGTAATGCAACTTTTCTAGTTGTTCCTGTCAGATGTCAAAGTAAGTCAAAAAGGCGGGGACTGTCCACAGACACTCAGTTATTACAAATGTACCTGATGGCTCCACAAATCTTAACACACAAACATATCAATACAGTACAACTACAGCTCACACGCACATACTTATGCATTAATGCTGTCAATGGATTAAAAAATTAATCAGATTCATCACACTGCTGGATTGTGATTAATCTGATTAATTCCAATCTTTACTAGGTAAATTTTAAATATGCGGCTTTTGAACAAAAAAAAAAGCCAAGAGAGAGAATGTTTTCCTTCATTTTTTTTGTCTGAAATGTTTACATTCTGAACTGATGCTTTATTATTGAACCTATCGTGGCGATCAGCATATACATATGCACGGGGAGAACATGCAAACTCCACACAAAAAGGTTCCCCATTGGTGATGCTGGTTCAAGTCCCCCAGCCAGGACTTGAACCGGGAACCTTCTTGCTGTGAGGCACTGCACCACCGTGCAGCCCTTTACTGGGTGTATGAAATTAAATATATATGTATAATAATTAATACATATATGCTTATAATTAATACATATAGATTAATTATGCCTGTATTTAGAACATGAGATAAGAATCAACAAAGCTAATACAGAACACAAAGATTTAGATAGAAAGAAACAGTGTTTGTTACTATAAACACGTGGTTTTTTTTTTCCCCATCAACCTTCTGGTTAAGTTCCGCAGTAACATAAACAAGATTGGATTGGAAATTGTTTATTTCAAGCAATCAGACAAGGATAACACATACGTAACACAGTCATCAGAGGTTTACCTTCATAAAAAAACATGTCAAACATAGGGTAATGTTAGGTTCAAAACCCAAACATTAGTAAATCTGCAAAGAAACACAAGAGAGTTGAGTATGGCTTTCACCTGCAGGGAGAGTGCAAGAGATCGCTCAGTTACAAGCTCCTCCAAGCACTCTGTCCGACCTTAGCCTCCCCCTGCTATTTATTAAAGGGAACACCCTAGTTACATGCTGGTTCAGCCACTAAGGGAGGGGAAAAAAGGAGCTGGCTGAAGGAGTTTTTCAGCATGACACTTCTTGGAGGGCTCAACAGTATAATGAGAGAAAAAGGAGGGGTAAACCGTGCCCCTTCCTGAGATAAGGGTCACACAACAAGACCTTGAGGTTTGATGGTGTGCAACTCTGGTATGTAAGACTTTGAGGTTTGATAGTGTGCAACTCTGGTATGTAAGACCTTGAGGTTTGATAGTGTGCAGCTCTGGTATGTCAAAACAAGAAGCAAGAGTAACTGAAGAAAACAGAATAATAAGAATCATAAAATCTCTAACATTTCCCTCCTGTTTATGCTGTTTTCTAAGCGTGCATCAACTGGTATATCTTCACTGAGGATTTTTAATAACAGTCTCATAGTAGCATTAAGAGAAACAGGTACACTCAGAGGAGTTAGATTTCTGCTGTGGACGGAAAAAGGTCTAAAGGAGAGGCCTCGTCGTCTTCGTCGTCTTCCGCGTCGGAGCATTGGTGGATCAGTGCGTACATCTCGGTGACATCCGTTTGGACCGGTGCCAGAGCCTTGTTAATGACCCGCAGCACCAGTGTCCGGATGCAAGGTATACAGCAACATCCACAGATGGTAAGCAAGGCTGCAAACAGGGCAATAGACATTAGTGCAGAGACAACCAGTGCCTGATATTGGCCAAACATGTCTCCGAAGCCGCTCCAGAAGGAAGTGTCCACCCCAGAGTGGTCCTTCATTTTGTTGTTGAGGGAGCGGAGTCCTTCTAATGCCTTTGTCAGCTTCCCATCAGGGGCCGTGTTGTTTGGGATGAAGGTGCAGCATTGCTCTCCGAACATCGCACAGACTCCTCCTTTTTCCGCCAACAGCATGTCCACAGCAATCCTATTCTGAAACGCCATCAGTGATGTGGCGGAAAGCTGTTCATGTACGGCAGAGAAGCCATCAGCTGTCATATTCCCTAAACGTTGCACATTATAATGTACATAGTTAATTCTATCAACATTTTTGTTCGTTGTACACCACCAGCATATGGAGGACTCCCATCCTGCCGCAATCTGGTTTGCAAGTTTGTACTCATCTGGCACCCCTCTTGGTACTCCAATGCCATCTATATAAGTGGGGTCATCCTCGCTCCAGCCCGTCATGGATGTCTGCATGGAGCGTTTCTGCCTCCAATGATGAGGCAAAATGCTGCGGAGATTGGACAGGAGCTGGACAGGTGTTAAGGGAAAAATGAGTGTTGGAAGAATGAGAGAAACAGAAGCACAAAAGCCTGTGGTATCATACGGCAGTCGGTCGAATATGCGGTCATCTCCACACCACCACCAGATGTCACTTCTAGACCGAGGCCTAAAGGTAGAGTTGACCTGTAATACTATGGCACAAGCTTGGAGGACAGATTACCCACTCGGTCACCATTTCCGGTCCGGTTTATGCATGTGTAATTTGCTGATGCAACTCTGGAAGAGAACAGAGGTTTCTTCCTCTCGTCACCGGTCAGTGGATAGACACTGTCCCAATAAGTACAATTTCCAGTAGGATTTATATTATTCATGAGTGAAATGAGACATGCGGGGGTTACAGATGAGGGAACAATGTGCAACAGAGGACGTGCTCCCATACATACCACACAGTCCACTGCAGCAGCAATTGCAGCCTGCTCGGCCATTAGCAGCCAGTTATTACTTCGTTGGCTTACCCCCGTGGTAGCCTTAAACCAGTCGTCCACCGAAGGTCGAACCAGCACTTGTCTAGGATGTACTGATGTGGATTTTGGACCGGCCGTTATGTCGGGGAGGTCGGTGGCCACTGTAATATTTGGACAGAGGAAGAACGGCACACACTCGTCCCAATCGTGGGGCCGCCATACACAGAGGCGGAGCCCGTGACATTTTGCATCCTGATAGTGGGTTCCTGAAACAACAGAAGGTGGTGCAGACAAGGGACTGGCAGTGGTATTTATACTCACTAGGACTTTTCCATCAGCATACTCCATGGTAAGGCGACCTGTCCATGGCCGGGCTCTACTGCCATACCCATAAGAGCCCTTTGTCCAGGTTCCGGTAGTGGCCGCAACATTTCCCCAATAGTAGCCCTCATTGCGTATGCTGGTCGTGTCCAGGTACCAGTCGTAGTCCCTCCATGCTTTGATTGGATATCCTCCTATATTTTTGTCAAAAATAATAGTGCTTTGCGTAGAATTAGTCTGGTAACAGTAATATAGCTCATAAGTTGTTAACCCCTTTTCAGATTCATTACAGGGATTCTTAATTTTTCCATGCTGTAAGAGGGAATTGGACTTCCACGTTGCACTAGGTCCCACTCCCCAGGCAAATGTTTGTGTAGCCAGCGCGAACAATGCTACGAGGAGAACGAGGAAATTCATGTCTATTTTTTGTGAACCCTTCCTACACACTTACACAAGGGGTTGACAATCTTCACCAGGGTTGAGACAAAGGTAACCTATTGTCACCAATCCCTTTGTAGCTGGCCTTTCCTTGTTAGTGCCTGATGAAAGATTCCTATCCTACACGGGGAGCAGCTATCTAGTTTTACTCGTTCTTTATCACTCTTTTGCAATGAGTTAGGTGGATCCACGTTGTGCGCTCGGCTATTTTTACTGCTGTACCTGTGGTGAGCAAGACCTGATAGGGTCCTTCCCACTTGGGAGAATGCCAATGTTTCTTCTTTATTGATTTTATGAGAATCCAATCCCCAGGTTCAACCAGTGACTCCTCCTGTGGTGACACAGAAGGTGCATCGTCGTGGTTATTTCGATCAGTTATTTGTTTCTGTTGCTGTTGTAGCATTCGTCTCATGTGGTCAGCTAGAGTGCTGTCTTCTTCTGTTTCCCATATATTTTTAAAATATGGAATCCTATAAGGTCTCCCAAAGAGCGTTTCGTAGGGAGTCAGGCCATTAGTACTGGTGATATTTATATACATTTGAACTAATTCGAGACATTTAGTCCAAGGCCTTCCTGTTTCTTCCATACATTTTCTAAGTCTGTTTTTTATTGTTCCATTGGTTCTTTCTACTAACCCTGCACTTTGCGGGTGGTAGGCACAGTGATTTTTTAAGTCTATTTGGAATGCTTGACCGATCTTTGTAATTATTTGGTTCACGAAATGTGTTCCGTTATCACTGTATATTTTTTCAGGTATTCCGTAGCGCGGAATAATGTCTTTACACAATGCTTTGGCCACCGTTAATGCATCTGGATGTTTTGTGGGGAATAATTCTACCCATTTGGAAAAGGCGTCAATTATTACTAGACAGAATCTTTTTCCCTCACTTTGATTTAGTTCTATAAAGTCTATGTGTATATTTTGGAAAGGATATTGTGGAGTTGGGAAGTGGCCCCTTCGTGGTCTTAGATTCCCCTGAGCGTTATGTTTAGCACATATTAAACATGCTCTACAAAAAATTTTTTGAGTAAGTATTAAATCCATATGTCGTATAAATCTGGTTTATTTGTCCTACCATCCCTCCTGTTGAGACATGGGTTTTCCCGTGGCTCAATACAGCTGCCCATTTGTATAGATTTTTTGGTAGGACTGGTTTATTTAATGGTCACATAAATATGCCATCTTTTAATTTAGCCCCTTTGTTTTCCCATAATCGTTGTTCATGTATGGGTGATTGTTTTCTTTAATTAGTGTTGCTAATCTTGCTGCATGTTGTATGCAGAGTGACTGTCTGGTTTCCAGTGAATGTAAAGGAGCACTGCAACACAAGAACACCTTTCTGACTGTCTGAGGTTTGGAATGTTTCAAAATGGAAGATCTGTGTTCACCTGACATTGCAGAACCTTGAGCAGAAACAGTGCGTCCTAGGAAAGTGACAGACTTTCTGCAGCACTGCAGCTTTTTCATGGACATTTTGAAGCCGCAGATCCATAATCTTCTCAGAAGTATGGACGAGGCCTGTAAACAGGTCTCTGCTGTAGGTGCTGCCAAAAGCAGATCAACAACGTACTGCACCAACATACAGTATTCAGGAAAAATCACAGTTTCTAATATTGTCTTTAAAGCCTGATTGAAAATGCCTGGACTACACTTAAACCCTTGTGGTAGTCTTTGGTACTGCAACCTGCTACCCTTATAATAAAAAGCAAAATATTTCCTGCTTTCAGGTGCCAAAGGGAGACAGAAAAATGCGTTTGCCAGATCAACAACAATGAACCATTTATAGTTTGGGCCCAGTGAGGTCAAAATGCGATAAGGATCAGGAACTGGTAAAACTGGTGTCTTTGTAGCTTCATTTAGTCTCTTCCATACCTTCATTGGCTTCTTTTGGCCAGGGGTATTGTTTGCTTTATACAGGTTGTCGTTCATCTATGTCTAAAAATAAAATGTTTACAAAAACCAACGTCAAAAGGACCTTTAGACCAGAGACCTTCTGGTAAATGGTCCAGCATAGCTTTAGCCATCTCATGACCTGAATGTTCACACCCATGGTCACGTGTTAATACTTTATGTTCTAAAATACCGAGGTCTTTCGCGGTTACATTTATTCTATAAGCTTTACTGGAAGGAGAATATTGCACCTGTGGGACATCCGAGCTGAACCAGTCTTGGAGGGCGCTAAGACGTTTCACCATTGGACCAAACTCCCTAGCTTCTTTCCCTGGAGCTAAGGCCAAAGAAATGTGAGGCGCAGCCGTGTCCTCCATTTTATACCATGTTGATTGTTCATTAGTTAATTTACAGTGAGCTGCTACCCCCTCTTCACCTATGTACATGTGGGTAGACATAACATGCCATTCAGACTCCTCAATTTCCCTAAAAAGTTCCCTGTAAACTTCACGGGCTTTAGCCAGTTGTAATTTTAATAGCTGCTCTTCCTTCAACTGTGTCTCATCTTTCTGCTGATTATCAATATGTGTCTTCAGAGCATGATTAACATGCCTCTGAAATCTGTCTTGTGGCCTCGGAAGCAGATCTGGGTTTTGCTCGAGTTTGTCCTTTACAGGCCCAAGAAGCCCCACCAGCAAAGCTGTTCTAAAAATTAATTCTGTTTCTGGGGATTTGGAGGGATGTTTACCTGTTTGAGCTGTCCAAAGGTTCGTGCAATCTGAATAATGTGTCACTGGGTCCGAACCTGGCTTCCATGGCAACACTTAAGGTGCTGCATTCAAAGGTCTCGGGAAGAATTCCCAAATAGCATCATAAATCTGAGGACCCACCTGTCCCAACGGCGTACCATTAGGATACGCAGAGGTCCCAGCCACAGCCTCAATCTGTGCAGCCTCATGTGAGGAACAGCAGGATCCCATTGCCTGTCTTATGTCCCCCAAAGCCAGCTGTTGTCCTGCCATGACTGAGTGTAACTTATTCAGTCAGGCCTGTCCTCCCCAGGCACATCCTAGGAAGTTGATCAATCAGGACCCGCAAATCTCGAATCCTCAGAGTTCATACCCCTGTAATCTGCTACCCTGTGTTTCCCTCGTTGGCATATATGTGGTCTGTGTGATCTTAAATGATATGAGTGTTGTGGGATGGGATGTGATCCTGCTCTGCGTTTATCTTTTGTGGTTTTCTCAACTTCAACGTGTAATCCTGCCTGTAAAAGAGCTGTTTCCCTGTGCTGACCAAGCATCTGCAGATTCACATTCACTTTTTGAGCCGCTGTGTGTCCTACTCTTCCAGGGCCTCCATTCCTGTTTTCCTTGTAAACCTTTTTAGCAAAACTCTTTATAGTCTTTGATCTCTTTTTTTTCTCTCTTTCTTGTTTTAACTAAGTTCACATGCAATGAGCTGTGGTAAATCCATTCCTCCTGCACTTCTCCTCTCAGTAGTGTGCATGTGTGCATGTGTTCTGAGCTGTCATTCTCTGCTCTGGATCTGCTCACCACCCCTCCCTCTGCACTAGATGGATGTGTGTGTGATGATCAACCTTAGCTAGAGAGGAGCGCGGCGGCCCCTCTGATGACACGTTCAGCCGTACAGAACCAATAGCAGAAAAGTTATTGTTATCCTGAGCTCTAAAGGAGGAGCGCGGCGGCCCCTCCTCCTGTCCAAGTGTTTGTGGTTAAAATTTTACCAATCAAATATCTATCTCTTTCTGACGTTTTACTTCTATCTCTCCTCCTCTGGTAGACACGCCCACTGTCTGCGCGTTCCCAGCAGGAATGCTCGGACACGAGCTCTGCAACCTCTGCTTCTCATGCAGCCCTTTTTTTTTTCTTTTTCTGTACTCTCTCTTTTGCTGTTCTGAATATCTTTTCTGTGCTGCTCTGACTCGTTCAATCAATCTCCGACACATGTCAACTCTTCCTGCTTCTTATGCTTTATCCACTTTCTTCTGCATCTTCGTCTAGTTCCCCATTTTTTTTTTTTTTTTTTTTCTTTCTTTAATTTTCTTCTTCAGATTCTTCACTTTTAGTTTGCAACTGTTTTATGTCTTTCATTTCACCGTTACATTTTTCTCTGATGTTAAGTTGTAGTTGTCGGTACTACTTAACCTTCCGCTGAATTTATGTTGTTTAACCCAGTATGGTAGGGGTTCAACTGCAGTGTGATCCTCTCGTTGGATCACTCTCCAGTCTTTGCATGGCAGGTCTCGGAGGACCTTTTCTTTTTCTTTGCTTTGATTTTTACCCATTTTAACCTAAAATTTGGACTCAGTGGGGGTTAACACCTAGGGTGTTCTAACACTGAGTTTCAGTTTTCCAACAATGCAATAATGAATTTATTCCTGTGGTGAGACACAAGCTTCTACCCTTTCGGGCGGTGTCTCCTTGGATACAGCCTTCCACAGAAACTTATTGCTCACTATTGTTGGCTTTGGTATGGAATGTAAGTACCTAGTGGTAATTACAATCCCTCACACACACACAATCATTCCTTTTTTAGACGTCTCTCTATTTTTTACACCCTATTTTACCAGAGGACTCCGCCGTCCCATGCGACACTTTTTAGTCTTTTTCACCTAAAGGAGGTCGTCCTCCGCGGAATTTACCTGGACTTTTAACACGACACAAAGTCTTAGGGTTCCAGTGCTTTCTCTATTTTTTCTTTTTTATAGCACACAGCTTTCTTTTATACACTGTTACCAGAGGACTCCGCCGTCCTTCACACAGAGGAGGTTACCCTCCCGCGGAACTTAACTGTAAATCAGTGTACCTGATAGGGTCTAGAATTCTCAGGGTTTTCTATTTTATTTCACACAGTAGCACACAGCTTTTTAAG
>BSAI01000057.1:0-31494 GCA_036245035.1 Adrianichthys oophorus | reverse complement strand
TTTACAGGGTAACACTCTCTACAGAGTAACGCACTTTACAAGGTAACGCACTTTACAGGGTAACACACTTTTCCTCCACAAACATGGAGAAAGTTGAGACTGCTGCAGTCTTTTTCATTGGCTCGTGTGCTGTTATCCTGCAAACATTTTAAGGCTGCTAGAGGTCTGCAGACCAGGAGACAGCACTCCAGCAGCTTTAATGTAGGAACGCACACCCCCCACTGCACACTATGTGCTGATTGGCTGTTTACCATGTCAATCAATCTCCTCTGTATCATGCTTCCTGTACAGAATAGGTTTGGTTACATAAATCTTTCATAGATCTTTGGTTTTATTCGATAACCCTGGAGTAATTCTTATGAAAGATTTGAACTTTGAGACTTTGAACATGATAGGAAAGTGTGAAAATGTTCATGTTTGTGTGAGAAAAGTGGATATAAAGTGTGTAGTGACGAGTATTACAGCCTTAAAACATCTGTAATCCTACTTTGCAGATCTCACCTGTTGTGACCTATTCTTAGAGAGTGGGGGGGGGGGCTTCTGCAATAAACAAGGAAACTGTAAAATGCTATTTTATGAATGAAACTTTTTTAGCATTAAGCTATTGATTTCTTGTTTTAACATAATAACTTGGACCTGTCAGCTATTTTCAGCTGTGAAATTCCTATTCTGCGAAATTCCTATTCTTCTATGAAGAAACAGTTGAAAACTTGCTGTACAATTCTTTGATTTCTTTCTGTTAGGCTTATCTAGAGGCTTTTTACAAGTTCTGCTCAAACCTTGGAGGAACTACAGCTGATACCATGTGTCCAATTCTGGAGGTAAGGCTTTGCTTTTATTTTCAAAACCATGCCTGCGCAGGTGAATGCTCAAGCACGTGCTTAAATATGTGTAATGTTTGTCTAGATGCGAGCTGTCTATGTGTGTTATTGTGTGTGAGGTGTCCATGTGTGTGCATGTGAGCGGTATTGTCTGGTGAGAATCTGATTGGTTTCCAAAGGTTTAAAGTTCCAACGTCCCTTTTTTGTCTGTTTTATTCGGCTTTAAAAGGACATGTAATACAGTTATCCATCATGAACTCTTCTCCAGACTTACTGCATTTAATTTTACAGATCACACAGTTATATAGGTCCAGTCACATTGAGCAGGCAGACTGCGGTGTGTCCAGGTACATGACATGAAGTCACCATACTTTCATTCTCCAGTAGGGGTCCCTCAAGGGTCAATCATGAGGCCATTACTGTTTTCCCTCTGTTAAGGATTTACCAAATGTGTGTAAAAATGTTGACACCATCACATATGCGGATGGATGACAGTTATTTTTACACATGTTAAAAGCCCTCAGGAAACAGCCTTCAACTGCTTTTGATGACCTTCAGAGGGAATCATGTCTTTGAATATCAACAAAACGGTGTGCATGTTCATCATCATCAACCCTGACTCCAGCTAAGCTTTATGTGAGAGAAGTGCTTCAGCACGTTGAACAAAGTCCCACTCCAACTATAGATGTTTCTTTTGTAAAATTGTTCCCAGAGGTCTTTTAAATATGATTATGTAGTTTTAGCCAAAATCAAAAAGCCTGCATCGTTCTATAAGACCTATTTTCTACAGCGCTGCAGGAGTTCATCAGGAATGATCATTTGGACTGTGGCTTGGACTGTTGGTGCAGAAGTTGGCTCTTTTTTTTCCCCATCAGCCCTTTATTTACGCTCTCTCTCGCTAGCTCATAGAACCTCACAAGCCCACGGTAACATTAGCGTAGCAAAAACACCAGCGAGCAATAGCAGAGCGTCCAGCCCATTCAGTTCTGAGCCAGATACCAGCTCACACAAGGAAAATGAAGATGTCAATGGATCAGGGGAGCAACAGATGGGAAAACTCCCGATTTGGATTGTGTTACGGAATTAGTCCGGTTCGGATCAATAGAAGGAAAAAAAAAGGCAAACTAACAAGATTAAACTTTTTGTTTATTTGTTTTAAAAGTTTCACTACATATATTTTTAATAAACATTTACAAATTACTTCAAAGGACACACACACACATACACATATGTGTGTATATGGGTGTATCATTGAGCTCTCCATCTTTGAATAAACAGAGGCAGGTGGATGGATGACGAGCAAACATGGGCAAACGTGCAGCAGTGGATTTCTCCTGCCACAGGGCGGGACAGGAAGACATTCACGTACCAGGACAATCTCTGAATTATCTCGGACGTGGAAACTTGTTTACAAATGTTTTTGTAGAACTCTTCAAAATAAATAAACCTAATCTCTCATCTCATTTTTTGAGTTTGAGAAAAGCTCCTCCCACATTTGGCGGGAGCTTCAGGTTTTTAATTGTGCTTCCCTCGGCGAGTTAACGTTGCGCTGATCTTACTTTTTTTTGTTAATTTGCTGGCGACACCAGCGAATTAACAAATCCTGTAGACATCAAATCCTGTTCACCTTTTTAATGGGAGGAGTTACACATCAGCAAAAGGGTGGGGTCATCTGGGGTTAACAGGGTCTTTTGGACAAGCATGGGGCAGCGACTCTTACCCGCCTTAAAATGAAGAAGTACACACACTTTTGATGTGTGAATTGGTTTAATCAGAACATTTATTTAAATGATGTGCGTCTGGGGGTGGGGTTGGGGGGCATGGCTTCTGCGCTACACGTGTGTGCTTAACTGAGACTAGTGATCTGTACGGATTATCCGTAATCCGTTGTACCCTTATAATGGATCTATTTGTCTGCAAGTGGAGGATTTAGAATTGGAGTGGAGAGACTTTGACCCCCCCCATGGCAGTTCCTGTGTCACAAACTCCCTTTTTCAAACATCCGGTTTTCATCTGCTTCTGAGCCAATGCTTTTTGAATAAAGACATACTCAGAAACACAGTGTTAATCTGAAAGTCTTTTATTTATATGTCCTGCATTGTGAGAAAAATGCTACAAGAAAATGTTAAAAAAGCAAAAACATCCTTTCATTGCAGTGGGTCTTAAAGTACATCGGTGTGTTCTTGGACTGGAGTGAAAACATGTAAAAACTGAACATTGTAATTTGCGTAACTTAAGATACATGAGGACATCCCTGATAGATGAGGCCGCACACACACATCCACGTGCAATGATTCTACCCCATAGAAATTATTAGTCATTTGCTGGCTCCACTGTTCTTAGATCTGTTAAATGCTGCTTTAAAAAAGCCTTGAGAAACCCTGTTCTTATCATCACGATCATATTCTTAAAACATTTGGAAGTTTGGAACATTTTAAATGAGCTTGCCTGATGTTTGAGGGCCTTCGTTATTTAGCTCCTTGCCATTAAATAATTTCCTGGAACAGAAATATTCCAGAGTGACTCTGTTGGAGGTGAATATGAGATCCCATTCAGACATTTGTCTCACAAAACTTTCCATCATACAAGGATAAGTAACTGAAATGATGGCTTCTGAATGTGTAGTCACGTGTGACCAGGAGCACTTTATTACTAAACAGACGGATTTAAAATGTTTGGTTTAGTTTCCTTCTGTATTTCTGTTTGTATATTGTCATTTACCTCTGTTTTATACATTGTTTTTCTTCAGTTTTATCTTATATGAAGTTTCTTTTTCTTAAATCTGTTTCTTCAAAAACATTGACCTGCAAGGGGACTGCAGATAGAAATTATCCTGTGGTTAAAATCGACCATGTTTACATTTGATTGAAATGTTCATTAATATGAAATGTCCCTTTTTGAATAACCATTGATGCATTCATTCATTTTGTGATTCAGTTTGAGGCAGACAGGAGAGCCTTCATCATCACCATCAACTCGTTTGGCACTGAGCTGTCCAAAGAGGACCGAGCCAATCTCTTCCCCCAGAAGGCCTTGCACAGCTGGCGCGTGCAGATGATTATGAGCAAGTGAAGGCTGTTGCTGATTTCTATCCTGTGAGTCTGAAAGGATTCTAGCAAATGTAGTTGGGATCTCCTCCCACACCACTTTGAGTCTTTTCCATCTTCAGTTTTACTGTCAATCTTTTATGTTAGTTTTACTTTTAACCATCTGAGGATTTAATGGATGCATCTTTGTGTTTGCAGGAGTACAAGCTGCTGTTTGAAGGTGCGGGGAGCAACCCTGGAGATAAAACCCTGGAGGACCGTTTCTTTGAGCACGAGGTGAGTCCGCTGAAAACCTGAAACCTTTTAGCAGGGCATAAAGCTTGCTTATCTTAGGATAGTTGATGTTAATGAAGACATTTTCTTACCAATTGGGTCTTTGTCTCCATTTCCAGGTGAAGCTGAACAAGTTGGCCTTCCTCAACCAGTTCCACTTCAGCGTCTTCTACGCCTACGTCAAGTTGAAGGAGCAGGAGTGCAGGAACATTGTCTGGATCGCAGAGTGTATTGCCCAGCGGCACCGTGCAAAAATCGACAACTACATTCCTATTTTCTGAGCCGGCTCACACATCCCGCTTCTCCCTGAAATCATTTAATTCAGTCTAATGTCTAGTTGCAGTGCAATGGTAAAGATCCTGTTGTTTCCATGATGCGTTTTCTTGTTGACCCTTGAAAGACACCATTTTAACTCAAAGTTTGTTTTAAAGCTCAGTTTGAGTCGTCAACACGCAGCTTTCTGAAGCTGTGTGACGTTATACAGCACTCCATGCTGACTAAAACTGAGAGTTATTCAGTCTAAACGTAAAAATAACTGTATAAAGTGCAGATCTGAAGCTCAAATTTGGCACAGAATAGAGCAGAGTTCCACGAGGAAAGTTGCTTCTGTTCCGTCATCAGCGTGTCATGGAAATACTGAGTGACGCTCCGGGTTTTTGTCTGCATGTCAGGTCAGGAGCACCTTCCTCCCCCAGTCTTGATTCCTTGATGTTTGTGTATATGAACATAACAGATGAAATGTATGTGAGTTTGTTTGAAATACTCATCTATATAAAGTGTCTCGTTGTGCTGTTGTGCACCTTCAGTGGTGTGTTGATCTGTGTATCAGAGGTGTGACATTAAACGGACTGCTCTGATGCAGGTTTGAAGAAACTTACACGTTTGAATTCTTCATCTTTTTACTCTGAGGCGGAAAATACTTTAGCAGAATCACACATTTACCACAGAAAGTACAACTTATGTGCAGCACATAAATGCTATAGGATACTGGCACCTGGAAAACAACATGGTGTAACGGAAAGAATATTTCAGAAAAAAGAGTGCTAAAGTACGTAAAGACAAAGAGAAAACGCGAGTGGAAAACTACAAGATTTACACAAATATAGAGGGACTTTCAAAATTTAGAGATATCATGAATGAGAGGACAGATTTATTTGTAAAGAATGTTCTAACGTGTCTGCAGGCCAAATATGTTTGGATTGTGATGTAATCACAAAGGGCAGTATCCTGAAGGAAAAAGCAAGTCTTTACTGAGTTTTAAAATCACTGTCACTGCTGCTGTTTTCATACAGGTTGGAATTTTAGATTTCTTTCTTTGTACGCAGAAATAATGAAGATCTACAAATGTTTATTACGGTAAACTAAGCTGGGAAGTCGTCTGGTCCAGATCATTTGTTGTTTTTACTAGTTCTGTTTATAATGAAGGGAACAGTTACACTGAAGTCTGGCCTGATGATAAGTAGTTATAATTCATTTCAAAATGTCATTTTCTGAATCATTTGACATTCATTACCAGTGTTTGGCTTGTTGAAAAAGGCCTGACAAACTTGTCTAATATCATCAGGGTTCTAGAGAAGTTCACCTGAAGAGTTAAGAACAGATGGAACAGCTGAAATGTCCTTGCTTTGTTGCTGTATTAGAAGTTCTCATACCTAACTTGTTGAATAATAAATTGTGTTTTCTGCTCATGAATATTTCAAAGCATTCATCTTACTGGCTTCTTCATTTCTTTCAGTCTGTTGTGTGAATGCTTTAAAGTAGTCACAGTAGACCGTAAATAAACATGAAGGAGTTTATACGGTCTATGCTCTTTGTTGGAGGGCAAAACAATCTCCTGAGCGTCTTCTGATACATGCGTGTTCAGCTCTAACTACACTGAGCCCAATGCTCTTTGCTAAAAGACTTAAATTCTGTATGAACAAATAAATGTAGAGACACAGTCCGGTTTTATGCAGAAAAGGAATTATTTCATATAACATCCATTTGGTTTTGAATATTGTACACAACTCATTTGGTTCCTGATGAGAGCTTGATTGTTTTTATCAAGCTTTTGACTCTATAAATCATCATTTTATTTTCTGTTGTTTAGATCTTTGGTTTTGGTTCTTTTTTTTTTTTTTGTAGATCCATGAAAACTTTACATAAAAAAAGCTATAAAGCTAGTTTGTTCAATCAAACCAAAACATTGAACTTTACCTCGTTTTGATGTGAATACAGGAATCAGACAGGGCTTAGCCACTTAAACTCTAACCGTTTTCAAAATGAGCTAAAAGGCATTTCTGGAGCAGGAAAAGAAATCCTTATTAGCTAAGGAAGCAGATGATAAAAGATAGCAAAGTCCTCTTCAGCTGTCTCCTGCAACACTTAAGGTCTACAAATCACTATCAACAAATGTCAACTTTTTCTGATCAAAGCATGTCCTTCTGCAACCATCTGTAACATCCTAGTTAAAAACACCAGGACGAACTTTGGCATTATTATCACTGAGTCAAATGTATAGATGCTGTCAAAACTTTGAGCCAAAGAGAGAGACAGAGATGGCTTTATTGTCACAGTCCACAATTAGATCAGTCACCAACCCAGTGCAAAGCAGGAATGGAAACAGGTTTCATATTTGGAATAATGAGGAGATCCTTCTTCAAAAGAAGTCTCTCTTGATTTGATTGCCACATTGTATCTGCAGGTCATCTCTTCAACAGGGACGGGCTCTTGCTCAAATAGAAAGAATTTAGCTCAACATTTATCTAGCTGTTTCTTCAAAACAAAGATGCTGTTCCGAGACAAGTTAGTACCCTTCATCAAAACTGTGGAGAAGACGTTCAGGTTCCTCCTCCATTGAATGTAGCTGATACTAAAGGCTCAAATCCGTTTTACTGTTGTTAATAAGATTAATTGATTAACTTGGACCCTGCTCCACCAATATTCTGTTCCTATTTCGTATGTACTCTCTGTTTGGAAACAGTTGGTCTCTAATGTCAACTATAAATGTACATGGCATCTTCCATACACATTCTTATTAAATTACAAAACATAAGAAGTATCCTTTAACAGGCTCCTCAGGTTTTACCCCACTAATCAATACCTAACTGGATTTGTTAAGGACTATGACTCTAGTTGTACATTGTGTAACTCTCACTCTGAAACTGTCACTCAGAAATTTAAAACGTTTATGGAAAGAGGTGACCAATGTTATCTGAAGTCAAGTTTCTGAGGATTTCACCCTAAAATGGGAACATGTTCTATTTTTTTTTCTAAAGTAGACAGTAATAAATCTTTCATTTTCTAAACCCACTTTGTCCCTTTACGGGTCATGGGGGTGCCGGAGCGTAACCCGGCCACTTGTCGGTAAAAGCAGGGTACAGTCTGTTGCATTCACACCTATTCCCCAGAGAAAACCCACACATGCACGGGAAGATCAAGCAAACTCCACACGGTGGTGCTGTCAGGTCCCCCCAGCTGGGACTGGGACTGGGACTCGAACCGGGGACCTTCTTGCTGTGAGGCAAGGGCGTTAACCACTGCCCCACCATGCAGCCTGATAATAAATCTTGTGTAATAAAAATGGTCGTTCTGCTACCAAACTTGACTCTTCATAGATCTAAATGGATGTACAGTAACCATGTTTTTATGATTGAATGTTGTGTCTTAACTGTAAGCAGAAGCTCTCCCCTTGAAGCGAGCGTTTCTCATGATGCCTTCGTTGAATGTAACATCCTTCTGTAACTGTAATTACAATCCCCCTGACATGTAGTCTTTCCAGTGTGTTTTGAGCTGCTGTGGCCTTTCTATCAGCTGTAATCAGTTTGACCGTTCTTCTCTGACCTCTGACATTTCCTCCCACATTTTATGAAACCAAAGGCTGCGTTTTCCAGATAAAACAAAAACACAGTGTTGGAGTCATGTCAGTTTATTGAGTTAATACATTGTTTTAAAAAGGAATTCTGAAAACATCATTCTATTGACTTTCATTCTGCAATCAGAAATGCTTTCAATTTCAGAAAAAAATTGTAGTTGTGTCAAAACCATGAAGATAAAACACATATGGAACGTACAGAAGTGGAAAAGAGTTGCGAATGTTTACTTCACACTCACACAGTGACCGGCTCACAGAATGTGGACTCAGTTTATGACTGTTCACATGAGAAACAAAGGGAGAGTAGACAGAAAAACAAATCTGAACTCAGAATCTATCAATGATCACAGCAGTCATCATTTTATGGCTGAGAAGACAGTGATCACTTGCTGTTTTTTTTTAAATCCTTTTGTTGCATCAAACAAACTGTTGTCATTTTTTGACCATCCTAAAAAAGCTTTATTGTGCTCACGTTGACAGAAGTTGTTGCATGAAGCTGTTTGAACATGAATTCAGACAGAGAACTTAATGGACTCAAACGCTGCAGATAAACGTGAGCTCTGCATTCACAGGCTGCACCTTCCTGGACTTAATTGAGGCCAATCAGGCTGCTTCACCTGCTTCACCTGCTGCACCTACTACCCGCTGTCATCATTCATTAAAAGCCTTCCTGATGGGATGTCAGAGAAACCAACCAACAAACCATGACTCTGGAGCTGAAAACCAATCCTGGACTCTTGGACCTGCACTGCTCTGTGGGGCTGATGGACTGGGACATGGACATGGACAGGGAGCTGAAACTGCCAACAACCACTGACCAGTTCTTTTTGGGTGAAAGATGGGTTTATCCAATTCATTGGTTTAAGACTCTTTTGCTGTGGTTTATAATATCCTATATAATAATCAAAGCAATGATGTATATTAGTGTCAGCATTAAATTATCTGTGTGTTCTGTTCTTTTACAGATGAAAAGCAGAATGACCAACATGTGGCTGAAAGACCTTCTGCAGGAACCTTCAAGAAAACCAAAGAGTTTGTCTGGTGTGATAACATTTCAGGTGAGTCCAGTGTGGAGCAGCAGGAATGTCCTGAAGAAACTCTGTTTTCAGGGATTCAGACCCTGTGTCATGAGAGATTTTTATTTATTCTTGAATGGCTGTGGTCTTCATACTGTCTGATTCTCTGCGTCCTTCATCAGCATAATGGTGACATTATGAATGATCCAGAATTCTTCAAGAGACCTCTGTGGGTGATCTGTCCTCATGCAGATGAAACTAAAGCTCTGACAGTAGGAAAAAGCTGTGTCTGAGGCTGGTCCAGAAGAACCTGTCTCAGACTAAAATCAATTTCAAAATTCCCCCAAAACCCAAACTAACTTCTGTCCAAACATTCTGAGACTTGACTGACAGTTTTTGAAATGAACTCATCTAGAAAATAAAAACAAACTTTCAGTTTTCTTTAAGCTGTTGGTAAACTAGAAGCTAAAATGACTTGAAATGTAACATTTTAATTCTAATAACCTTTCCAGGGTTTCGGTGTGCTAAACTAAACATGTTAGATCTGTGCTGCTTATCGGTTTTAGCTTTCACTTTTGTGTCTTCCAGATAGTTTTAAGCCAAGCTTCTGGCTGCTGGTGAACCCTAACATGGTCTGTTCAGTCCAGTATGAGCGCAGAGCTGCGGCTGCGCAGCCTTTGAGTGAAGTGGCTGCAGACATGCAAACGCCTGAAGCTGCACAGCTTTCTTCTCCATCCACTGCAGAGCGTCAGAAGCTTTCCTTTAAAGACAAACTTCTAAATGCTGGTTCCTCTTCTGCTCAGCGTGAGGTAAAAACTTCAATCGATTCATAGGGTTAGGAATCATGCCTCTTATTATTCTGACGTTAGGAGAGTTAATGCTCAATGTCAGCAAATTTTTGATTTGTACCAAAAATGGGAACACCTGATAATCTTAGTTTCATCCTCACCACCTTTGGGCTGTCGGGTAGCCAATAATATCAGCAGGTGGAGACACCTGTCCAGAACTCGTCAAACAGCAGGCCGGTGGGTCATGGTAAATGCAACACGGTCTTTGCGGTTCTGTCTGTGTAAGGCTGTATTCAGACTGGACACATCTGCTTCGCTTAAAGTGAACCAGAGTTTGTTTCCTCCGATAATCCAGAACAAAGGTTCAGTCTAAATACACCCGAGTGGACTCTGGTTCCGGACCAGGAACTGCTTCTATGACTCGTCATTTGAGGTGGCCTCTGTTCAATTCCAACTGGACTGAAATCCGGTTCACTCTGAGCTTCCTCAGTCTGAATAGGTTCAGAGTGGAACAACTTAACCAAAACGACCATGGTAGCAGGGCATTATGGGATGTAAAGAGTATGAAAAGCTGAAGAGGGACAGTAAGACACAGCAGCTCATTGAAATGGGTTCAGACTCATTAAAAGAACTTTTATCATACACATTGCTGCTCACACTGTTTTCCTGACAAACTATCGTAGAACACTTATCGGTGCGCCTTCTTAGCCTTTGTCCGCCTTACAGCATGCCTCCGCTGAAGTAAAGTAAAAAGTGTTGTACCGGCCGCTGAAACTTGCTCAAAATGAGATCAGAAAAGTTTAAATAACTGAACTATCCCAACAAGGATTGCCAACCTGTTGCTTTTCCCCGCCCTGACCGTGACTGAAAAGCTCTTTAGCCACATGGTTTCTGTTTGAAACCGAATTGATTCCAGTCAATGACACCAGTCTGAATGCAGACCAAGCGTGAGGTTCTGTACCTGAAGGGTTTTGAAGTTGTTGTGTAATCATTTTTTATTTTAATAAAGTCATGTTTGCTTTTCCTGACAGACCAAGAATGTAGGCGTCTACAGTCAGCCAGCCAAGAGCCGGCGCATGGGGAGGACCACAAAGGTCGTGGTGAGAAGGGTTTTCCTTTTGTCTTCTTTTACATAGACTAACGTAATCTGACTTCACAAGAGGGGGGGTTGCAGCCTGTGGTGCTTTTTGAAGGAAAAAAAAAGTTTGGGACTTTAACTCTAATACAGATTTAGGAAAATGAGATCCTAGTCTGGATCCTCTCTCTTTTTTTTGTTTCCAGGACATAACCACATTGAAGCCAGGTTGCTGGCCTCGGCCTCCAGTGAATTACTGCATCCTCATTGCGTTGGCCCTCAAAAGCAGCCATACTGGATGCCTAAAAGTCCAGCAGATTTACAACTTTACCAGGTCAGGAAAGCACTAAATTACACCCCCCCCAAATAAAGATCAAATGAAAACAAAGATTTTTAACCCACATGCTAATATTTTAATCAAACAAAAGATTAAACTGAGATGTACTTTTATTCACTAAATCTGATTTGAAATGAGTTTAAGCGACAAACTAGATCAAAGATTCATCTTTGACCCCAGAGGGATTGTCTTCATTGATCTAAAGAAGGGCTGTGGTTTGGATGAGGTTGTTTGAGCTGTGGATGACCAAGAACAAAGATGGAAATGCATTGATAGGTTTTAGTGTTTGTGATGGAAACAGAACTCTGAAAAAGTGGTGAATGAGGAGAATGTTGGAGCATTAGGTGGATGTTGTGGAGCAGGAAGTAGCAAAGATCAGGGCCACAGTTAAGCAGAATTAACTACTGTAGAAATGTGATCCATGCATGTAGACACCAGCTCTCAAGAGGTTAAAGAAGCAGAGAATGGTGGAAATTATAGAAACATTCAAGCAGTTTAATTACCATGAATAAAACACAGGGCTGACATAGACAAAAAACACCAAACGCTGGCCTGCTAAATCTGCTGACAGGAGTTAGAGATTTTAAAAGTGACTTAAACTCAATGAGGGATCTGGCACACACTGAAGCAGAAGAACGTTCCAAAGTTTAGAAGCTGCTGCTGCTGCTGAAAAGGTTCTGTCTCCCCTCATCAGAGTTCTGGGAACCAATAAAAGCATTTCATCTTCAGATCTTAAAGCTCCACGTGGACGATAAAAATGTAAAAGTTCTGAAAAATAAAGTGTCAAAAGCAAGTGATTGCACTCCCTGAAGAGAGCAGTTTCAGTACTGGGATGAGATTTCAGACCAGACTGAAGTTTCTCTATAAAAGGACCAAAAAACTAATTTGAACAACTTTAGAGAAAGTGTATATATTTAAAAAAACCACAAACCCTTCAGGAGCACATTTAAGAAAAAAAAATAAAAACTTGAACTTGCATGGTTTAGGTAATTCTATCCAAATGTGAAAGACAAACTTTGAGATGTCCTCCATTTTCCTTCACAGGGAGAACTTTCCCTTCTTTCAGACTGCTCCAGATGGCTGGAAAAACACAATCCGGCATAACTTGTGCTTTAATAGCAGCTTCCGCAAAACCTGCAACCAGCTGTGCAGAGATGGCAAAAGAAAGTCCTGCTTCTGGCACCTCACGCTGGATGGTCATCGCCGACTCAAAGACGAGGTCCACCTGCTGACGGGTGAAACCCTCAAGCAGCTGCAGAGGAGCATGTCCCAGCCGGGTGAGGGACTGTTGCTTGGGTTTATGAGATGGACTCTAAATGTTCTGATGAGTTTTAAGACCAACAATATTTATTCTAAGCTCTATAGGTTAATCCAGTACGCTATATTGGCATTTAAACTGCGCCTTTCCAAAGCTTCTGGCCCTCCTGAAGCTTCACGCAAATGTAAATGTCAGTGGGCGGAGAGGGCGAAGCCACAGAGTTAGGGGTCTGCTGGGGACTTGGTCCCCAAATCTGCTTAATGGAAAGTCCAGCTGTGATTTGATTTAATTAATAGTTAAGCTGGGCGTCAGCAGCAATCAAATATTACATCCAGATTCCAAGCAGCAATGATGACAGTCATCCGACTCGGCCGTTGGTTGAACGTGAAACCCGGCTTGGTCTGCCCAGCCCTGACAGAACTGGCGTTCTTCAGCAGTGGTCTAACATGGGCCATCGCTGAAAGGTGCTACCTAAAACTATGAAGTTGTGTGTAAAAGGGAAGAAGGAATCAAGTAGATGTTTTTGATAAAGAGAATGGGATGTTTGGTATTTGTTCATTTTTCTAGAGGAAAGAATGGGAGCTGGTAGTTTGAGAAGAAACTATCATCATCCCCACAGTTGTGAAGAAGATGCAGACAGACGGATCTGAAAGTGCTGAACAGCTTCTTAGTGATGGTTTCACACAGTTCTCTCGTGTGGTGTCCTGACTGTCTCAGAAGCATGTATGAGGGTTAACTGGTAAACGGCATGATGGTGGTTGAACCAGCTCTTTCATCAGAAAACCTGCTGGTCTGCGAAAGGCCTGAAACCGCAGCAGAAGTCCAGCTTTTAGCAAACGTCCTTTAATAATCCACCAGAGGAAAACCTTCAACCAAAGCAGATTCCCATTAGAAATGAATCAGACCACACTTAAAATCCCACAGAGACTAAGGAACCAGCCGGTAAGATATCTGGGAACGTTTGAGATCACCCAGGCGGATGCAGCGCTGTGCAGATCGACTGGTGAGCAGTGCATGCTGGGTAGCTTTTTGCTCTGTCACGCGTCAATAATAAAAATATCACGGAAAAGGGGCGGTTTTATTGGTTTCTAATTTTTGGTTTCAATGCTAAGCATCGGCATTTATGCAACAAAAGGAAGTTGTAAGTACATGAATCACAAATCTGTGGTTGTTTTATTGTGGCCTTTATATTGAAAACGTCACATGCAGTGAGCTAGAACTAACCCAGCGACTAGTTTTCATGTTGTCCCCGGACAGAAGTTCTTCCTACAAAGCTAAAAATATACAATAAAGTCAAATGTGACATAATCAAATTCCAATTGCTAAAAACTCACACATCACAAAACATAAAGTGATGTAAAATTCAAACTAGCACAGATCAAACTAAGTGGGAGAGATGTCCTAAAATTCAACCGAATGTTAAGGACAATCCAAACTTTCTGTTCTCGTTCATTCTCGCTGCAGCTAAGCGTTTGCCTTCATGTCAGGCGCCATTCCCTTTCCTCCAACGACCCAGCCAAGACACTGGTTGATCTCGCACTCCTGATGACCGGGGGGGGGTTCTGATTACCTACTAAAAGAACTACTTCTGTTTCTCTTTCAGACACAGTTTGGAGTTTACTTGAAATGTGACTGAAGGTCAGAAGTGAATAAACTTTGAAAAAACGAGTGCATTTTTTTTTTTTCAGGTTCAATGGTCTAAACATTCTAGTGTTTGACATAACAGTTGATCATAACGGCCTGTTTTTCAGGACAAAAAAAAAATGGCTTTTGAGGTTTCTTTCAATAAAAGAGGTTTGACAAAGATTGGTAATTCCAGGCTGCCAACTTGCTTCTGATTGGTTGGTGTAAGATGGTTATTACATTTGAGTAGACTGAGCTAAGCAATGGAGATGATGGCTGTACATAGCTATTGAAAACTTGGTAGGAAGGTTTTTATTTTTTTAAATATCAACTGAACATGTCAGAGCACGATCTGTTGAAAACATGCAGGAATGCGGCCCTCGAGTTTCCTGTTCCTGTTCTGGAGGACTTCATGATTCCTTCTGCTGAGGATCTGGATGGAGATGCAGATTTCATATTCTAGCAGGGCATGGCTCCTCCCCACACCACCGGAAGCACCAAAATGTGGCTTGATGCCCACTCCTTCAGGGCATGACTGGTCTGACGACTCGCCAGACCTAAACCGCATAGAACATGTATGCAGTTTTAATGAGGGGAAAAACAAAGAGCTGATCAAACATCAAGAAAAGTGGACTTTCATAACACCCACTCAATCTTACAAGCTGACTGCATCAGTTCCATGATACATCAAGTATTGATTGATTTGATCGAAATCCCTATCTTTTACAAAAACTGAGAAAGGGCGATTTCTTTACAGTATTACCTTTTTTAAATCCAGTTTTTGTGGGTTCTATGAGCTGGAACTCCATTTATGTGGAAATAAAAACATGAAATCAAACAGTGTGTCCTGAATCTATATACTGTGAAGCATGGACTGTATTTGGAGGGGTAAGAATGTCAAGTTTCATCTTAACGTGCATGTGAAGCATGTGGGTGGCAACATCATGATTTGGGGATCTTTTTTTTTCTCGCCGCTTTGCTGTAAACTTTGGCTTGTCCAGAGTTCAACAACAATTGAAACTCAGCTGACTTTCAACATTTGAGAGATTTAGTTTAAGTCCCACTCTGATCATTTTTAATCCATGTTTGAATCATTCTTTTAATGATTCTGCTGTTTTTCAGCCAAAATCACAGACCTGTCTGGTTTTCTAGGACATAGTTTCTGCAGAGCAGCGGCTCATTAGAAATCTTTCTCTGTGTTAAAGCTTAATTTTCTTTACGTATGTCTTTATAAGTTTCTCTTTATTTCATATATGTATATAAATGTGTATGCGTGTGTATATAGATATGTGTATATATGTATTTAAGTTCAGAACCTCTTAAAGTCTAATCAATTTAAAAAAGGCAAAAAGGCAATGCAAGATTTGCAATCTTTTATCATTTTTTTAAGTCAGTCAAACAAAAACCTGTCAAGCATCTGTGTAACTAATCATTCTACAGTTCAATTAAAAAGGGTTTAACACCCGAACAAAATTCCTCCTTATAATGGGCCTCTTTAATAAAAACAGTTCATGTTTTCTCTTTAGTTTAGAGACAAGAGGTTAGTCAAAGAAACCACAACTTTCCAGTACCTGCCACATCATTCTCTCTAACATCACACTTCTACCAGCTACATTTCTAAACTTCGTTCTTTCGTGTTCACTTTTTCTCTCGAGATCTTTTCCTCATACTCTTCTACTGTACCTCGAGGTTACAGTTGAGAATTTGCCACATCAATTTAAAAGTCTTTGGCAGTACCTCTGGGGTCTTTCATGCTGGCATGTTTGGTTCGCCGGAATTCTGACTTTCTTTGCTTAATTTGGTCAATTTCAAATGGCATCTAAACTTGGGTCTTCTGGACCAACAGTCAGGATTTGGCCCATGCGATGGTTCGGGTCTTTTTCAAATGGGTAAATGTGGTGAAGTAGATTAAAGGACTTCTAAAACCATTAGAATGAGCAGACTAGTTGAACTAGTCTGTGTTCTTCTTTCCCTTTTGTTCACGCTCATTGTGGTAATGCTGTTGGATGTTTCAAGGTAGGTTCGTTTACGTCAATAGATTTTATTTTTTTAAATTACTCATTCAAGCAGGCAATAGGACTATCCCAGAGTGAAAACAGGAAAAATCTTTCTGCCAACAAAACAAATGTTAAAAACACAATAACCCTTAAAGTATCTGCATCACAATGAAAACAAACCCATACAAGACATATACAAGAGATTGTTTGAATGTGATCCAAAATCCCTAAAAAGTGTGTCAGTATGACGTTTGCACTCTAAATACACACATTTAACCAGTATGCCTTCATGTCAGAGACCAAACATAAGCAACTTAGGCTGTTGTTGTTGCTAGGGATGTAATGATTCATTTGAACAGCTAGATCATAATTTGCAGTTCCTAATATTTGATCTGAGTTACTAACTTCAAATCGATCCAGAATATCTTTTAACCCGAGTGACTCAGAGATAAATAGCTGCTACTGAACAGTGCAGGTGAACTTTTCCAGATTCCTTGTATTTCTTACAAGATAATTAAGTGCAAATTAAATATATGTACAAACAAGTAAACAAGAATGAATGTCAAATCCATTCACATTTGAGTTGGATAAAACGTTTCCACATCAGAATAATCCAAAGGGAACAATATTAGGACATTCTACTACACTGTATCGACACAGGTTTTAGCTAAATTCAGTCTTTCCACACATTGGACTGTAATGATGGATGATCAATTTTTGCTGTCATCACGTGTGTTGTCTTCCGTGATTTTACATTAGAATCAAAAAAATCTACAATGTCTCAATCCAAATGGTATTTCCCAATATTGATATTATCAATGTATTTCTGTTTGAACGGATGTTGATATGTTATTGGTCGATTCGGTTAACAACTTGCCTCTGACAGATTGATCTGGTTGGAACACAGGAATGCAAATCAATTAATTGATTAAGTGGATTAATCATTACACCCTTAATTGTTACCCTACATGAGAAATGGCTCACATAGACCACACTTGGTCTGCAGTTGATTTTGGACCAGTCTTCATACATTGTGGCGATCTTATGATATCTTGACCAAACCTGGGACATGCATCACATTCCATTACCCCAATCAAATCCTGTGAACACACAACAGTGTTGTGAGCCAAAAATGCTAAAAGTACCATAGAGTAAGTCCAGATAAACCCCTTATGTTTTCAATTTCTTCTTGGTTTTTTTCATTTGCTTCTTTTCTGAACTCTTATTTTCTTCCAGACTCTTACATTTTAGTCATCTGTTCCCATTCCTTTTTGTCCAGTTGTTCCAGGAATGTAAAAGTCCTTACATCACTTTTATACATTTTTAAATCTGCCTGCAGCAGTTGATACTGATCCTGTCTCAAGAAAAAAAAAACATAACAAAAAGCTGCATTGCATGTTTTCATGTAAAGTAAGTGGCATGCTACTTTTTTTTTTTTTTTTACTAGTAAAGCTCAATATAGATTGAGCACATTTATAAGCACCAGTAACTTGCTCAGTCCTAATTTTTCATTAAAACTTCTCAACCTAAAACAATTCTTAAAATAAATTATCTGCTATCCTAATGTGACCACATTCAATGCTATATTTTTGAGGATAAGATAACAATTTCTTTAAGAGTAGAGTACTTTTCATTCTTTATCTTTGACCTTTTCATCTATAAATCTTATTAGAATTAGAGGCTTCTCTTACAAACCATGGGTATCATCAGCTGCATCTGCACTTTTTGTTGAACCAAACCCTTTGGCTTTTCGATTAAAGTCCTTCCGTTCATCTTCTTGAGATTTGCGTTTTATCAAACCCATTCCAAAAGCTGCAGCTATCTTCAACGGTTTCTCTGCAGCTTCTTTTAACTTTCTGGCATCAAATCGTGGACTGTACAGTAAAATCGGCAGGCGACTGACAAAAGAAGGAACTTCTGTCTGACTGTCTTTGGAAGGCTTCTTTTTGTCTGAATCTGTCTTCTTCATGTTGATCTGATGCATGATTTTTTATTTGGTAGAAAACATTTGAAAAAGAAGTGCATCCCACATCTTCAGTGCCTTTGGATCTTGTTGATTCTTCGCAACCTCCTGGTTAACATCCACATGCTGAGTTTCCTCATTGCTGCTGCTAGAATTGACAGAAGCTTTGGCCTCCGGCTCCGGAAACATTGGTTCGTCAGGCTCAACCACCATGTGCTTCTTCAGTCGGGTCCACCCACTGAGCTTACCCTTCAGGCCTTTCTGCTTCTGGGCTGTTTTTGGTTCTGTCGTAGTGGGTGATGCTCCCACTGTGTCTGACTGGTCAGTAACTGAAGATACAGCTGATGTCGCTGACTTCATGGAGGGCCTGGCTGCCTGAGTTTCCATCGTAGCAGCTGCAGTTTTGGCCTTCAGATCGTTTTTGCCTGTGAGGCCAGTTTTTTGCTGAGATGGCGGTGACATTCCTCTGTTTGGAGATAGGGTTTTGACTGAGACTGAAGCCTGAGGCAGAGAGGTAGGAGTGGCAGTGTCAGTCACAGAAGTCTTATCTAAAGATGGTTTTATGACAGTATTTGTTGCTGCCTTGGTTAAAGCGACCTTCTCTACTGCTTGCTTAACATTATTCATGTCTGAGATAATCTGCATTGCTTCAGTGAGAGGCTTTGGGGATTCCAGGGTGGGCATTTCTTCAGGAGCTGCTTTTTCATGTTTATTTGGACAGTTTTCAGAGATATTACGGGTACCGGTTAAAAGTGGATTAGAATAAAAGTTGGACATGCTAGCTTCTAGGTAATGGGAGGGGATTGTTTTTGTTGCATTTGGCTCAGATGAAGAGTTGTTTTTTACGTGAGTCATTGGTTGCTGCATTTGTGCTTCAGTGACCAGTGTGTCTTGGGTAAGGGGAAGATTTACTTTTGGTTTTAAGAGGTGTTCATGAGTAGGTTCAAAAGACTGCTCTGCAGCATCAGTAGTTGTATTATTATGAAGAGGATTAAAGATGGGGGGGTTCTGCTCTTTGCTCAACTCTATCAAACAAACAGGACTTGAAGATGTTGCAGTTTGTGGGTTGTGAGAGACTTCTTTTACAGACTGATTGTTTGAATCCCTTTTTTCCAGGGATGGAGAATTGGTTTCCAACAGAGTTTTTGTGTCATTGAAAGACGAGGTTGGACTGTTACCTGGATTTTTACGAGCCAATAATTTCCCTTCAGACTTCAGGTACTGGCTCTGCTGTTTTGATTGTTTAATACTGTTTGTCTCAGCACACCCTGAGTGGATAGAAACTACTGTCTCAGATGGTATTACGTTTTTTATTTTGGGTGGTGGGCTTGCTAAACAGTTATTTTCAATAATTGTTGCACTTACGGGGAGTTTCTCTTTTACAGCACTTTTATTGGTAATTTGAAGCCAAGGTATCAGTGCGGATTTGTTGCCAGTATGTTGAGATTGAGTTTGTTTACCATTCGAAGTACCTGATGTTTTGATGGTGTCAGATTTAGTTGTAGAATGAGTATTAGGTCTGTCTGGTTTTGTCAGAGGACTTTTCGGTGTGATCAGCCTTTGACTGGAAATAACTCTAGGTGTTCTGCTCTGCAAAGGAGAAGGCTTTACTGCTTTTACTGGTAAAACAGCTTCTATGCTGGGTTTGTTGGGGACAATGGTTTCTGTTGTTGAAATATCATTAGAGTTTCTACTCAAACTGAAGAAGTTTGTCTATTCAGTTTTCTTTTGCAAGTTTTCTGAAGCTCCAGTAGTGGAACGTTGAAGTGACTCAGTTGAAGTCTGATTGAAAAAATGTGTTTGACTGCTCATGCTCATGTTTTCCCTTTGAAAGTCTGTATTATCAGAAACATTTTCAGGTTTGATATTTGTAGCATGGAAACAAGGTTTCATTTCTTTAGTGTTGACAGTGGCATCCACTGCATTAGAATGTTCCTGCAAAGTTCTGTAGAAGTTCAAAGCTGTGCCTTGCTCAGGAACTTCTCTCCATCCTATCCTGTTTATTTCTGGGCAAATACTTTGTTCCCTCTGTTTTGTTGGAACATGTGATGCCTCTAAGTCTGAATAGAACTGAATAAAATCAGCTGACTTTGTTTCAGTAACATAGGACACGGGAGAGTTTGGTTCTATGTGCTCTCTTCCTAATGAAACACTGTTGACAGTAGGGACTGCTGATTTGGGCGCATGGGTTTTTGTGTCTGCTGTCTGAATTTCTCTGCAAATGTGAGTTGTGTCAGTAACAGTGGGACTGGGTCCAGTGCTCCTTTTAGGCACAGATAACGAACATAAGGAAGAACAAGTGGATGCTTTGACTGGCCTCTGCGGTGAAGGGGATTCATTAGAATACATGTTTGGTTCATTGCATAGGGCCTCAGTTTTTCTCTTATGAAGGTTATGTTCTGTGTCAGCAAATACTGGAGGATTGTTCCATAAATTATTTAACAAGGCATCCCCTCTCATTTCCATGACATTAGGTTCTTTAGTTAAAAGTAATTCACTGGCTCTTTTATTTGGTAGGTTTCCTGAAAGAACATTGGTGGACTGTTGGTGGAGTCCTGTGGTGTCATTTACATTGTGGCTCTCTGTAATTTTGAGTTCTAGCTCTGTTGTTGGAGGTTGGTTGGCAGTGTCACAGTCTGCACTGAAACTTTGTGTTAAGAACAGGCTGATATTACCAACGTTTTTGGACTCTTTTGAAAAATTAGCTCTTGATTCTTCACTGCATGATTCATCATACATCAGAGGTTTTATAACATTGAAAGTTTTATCAGTGTTATCTAGATATATATGTGGGTCATGTTGTGTCTTTGGAGTCAAACTGTTGGTTAAAGAAGAACTTGACTGATACCTGCTATCACCTAAGTATGGAGACATGGCAAGCCCTGCATCTGTAGAAAATACCACACTTTGTGAGTGTACCTCACCTCCTTTTAGTACTGGTATTGTAGCTTTTGAAGTGGAAACATCATTTTTTGATTGTTGCAATGTTTTCTGAGCCAATTCGAGCTCAGGTTTGACCCTGTCCAGACCAGAGCTTTTCTGTAACTGTATTTCATTACAGTGAGCTCCAAGCCAACTTTCTTGAGCGGCATCTTTGCTGCCTTTGACAGACTGTGAAGGTGAGAGCTCAGGACCATGTAATTCCTCACCACAAAGCAAAGTGGTCAGCTCCTCATGTCCATTGAGTCTGTCATCCTTGCAGACGTCTGGTTCATTTACAAAGGACTGGGTTTTGTTGGTATTAGAGGGCTTGGGGCTGTGATGTGATGCAGTTGTCCTTATTCCACCATAAGCAACATATTCAACTGGAGTTAGTCCATACTAGGTTGACTGGGAGTTGGGCTTTGAGTTTGCCAATGACATTTGGGTCTCCAAAAGCAATGTTAAAGACTTGCGGGCCTGCACTGCAGGTGGACAATAAGAGGAAAACCCTGGACTTGAACATGGTGTTTGCAATTGAGTAACTGGTGAAGGTCTAAGTTTCTCTGGTACACATAGAAATGATGGCAGAGTTGGCAAAGATGAGGCTTTTTTTCTCTGGACCTTCGCCTGTCCTTGGATTTGATGTGACAGAGGTTGACATAGATTTCATAGCAGGGGAGTCAGATGTGTCTGAAAAATCTCTGTGGAACAGCTCATTTTGAGTTTGAACTTTAGTTTTCTGTTCCCAAAAATCTGGTGCTTGTGAACCCTGAACGGAGTTGAAACCAAGTGTTTCAGTCAACAGTTGCTGGCTGTGGTATGATACTTTTGAAAAAGGTGTAGGAATTGAAGTTGTGCTTGGAAGTTTGTCACTCTGAGACCTCAGTGATGATAGTTTCTGATCTGCATTAACCACTGAGTCAGTTGTTTTCTCCCCGATTCCAACAGATGAATATGTTCCCTCAAACGCCGGGTTGATTATAGTTAAGTCTTGAACAGAAAGTGGCTTGGAAATCTCAAAAAAAGTGGCCTTTGAGGTGTACATATTTCCTTGTGTTTCCTCAGATCCTTTAAGTGACTTAATTAATGAAATCTTTGAGGCAGTAACTTCAGATGACACTTGATGAAGACTGCTGCCGTTGCTGGTTGGTCTGGCAGTCCAGGATGATGCCTGACTTGGGGAGCTATCTTCTAAATAAGTGTTTGTCCCCCTCTGGCTGCCTATAAATGGCTGTGTCTCTGTGTTTGAAATGGATAGTGGCACTGGAACAGGATGTAGTTGTGCTACTTTAGAATGTGATGGACCTGGGTAACAGTTGTTGGTGAGAGCAGAAAGAGTAAGGCAGTGAGATGATATTTTAGGACTGGACAGTGCTACAGAATCTGGGGGGACTATTGTGACTGTCCCATGGGAGTTTGATGTTGAATTTAAAGCGGGACGGGGAACTGGTGCTGGCATATTCTGTGGTGAATATGAGAGGACAGGGTTCAAAGGTGGAAACATGAAGGGAGTGGCATCATCAAACAGAAAAGAAGAACATTGATACAGGGGTGCGACCTGGAAGTCAGAGTTCATGGTGTGAGCTGTACAGGGCTGAGGATGAATGTTGCCCATGTGTTGGCCATAACTGCTGTTCTGAGGATGAGGGGAAGCAGAATAGTCAAAGAAAGCGAAAGCGGATGCGGAGTCTGGAACAGAAATTGGATCCGGTGTTCTTGGAGGGCTGGACAGATCACTGTGCTCCAGGTCTGTGCTGGCTTCATTGACAGGTGACAGACAGGAGCGGAGGGGGATGGGTGTCTGAGACAGGCCGGTCTTCTTCTTGGCTCTTTTCTTCTTGAGTTTCTGAAGCCTTGCATTGTCTTTGCCAGGTTTTGGCATTAAAGGTGGAGGGTACTGCTGGGAAATGTCAGATTCCAGCCCATTGCTGTAGTAAACCTCCATCAACATTTCACGATTCTGCAGGAGAGAAGACAGCCAAGTGAATCTTGACATCACTATGAATTCATTCATTCAAAAGTTTATGTACACACAGATGTTAATAGGGTTGTGGCCATGTACAGGTAAAATCTGCCATGTATGAAACAAAACAAAATGAAAAATTTTTGTGATTGGCAGAAGGACCAGATAAAAAAAGATTTTTATGAACTTAACCCATGTGTCACAGTTCAGTCCACAACTCAAGCCTCCAACCACCAGAGGGAGCCCTCGCCTGAGTACTAACTCCTCAGTTTTCTCACTACAACTCCCATGAGCCACCGCCACCTTCCTGCACAGCTGTTCATCATCATCATGATCACTGGACATTTAAACCTCATCCAGTCTCCCCCCCTGTGTGAAGTCTTGATTGTTCCCTGACTAACAGTCTGAGCAGTTTTATGGTTTGACTCCTCTGTGCTTTGACCTTTGCCTGTTTCCACATTGTCTTGCCTTTGTGATCTTGACCCTTGCCTGGACTTTGATGACTTTATGTCTTGCTGATGCTCTGAGTCATTCAACCGTCTGCATACGGATCCACACATCTCCGCCTCTTAGTCACACGATAACTAATTATTTAATTCTTGGTCATTTTTCTTTTTTGTTATTATGACTGAATTATGCACATATTTTTAAATTAGCTATACTACCTTTTGAAAGCTGGTTTGCTTCTATGAATTCAATTTAGTTTGAACATATGTATCAGAGTTGAAGTCCTTATTTACACTGTATTTTTGAAGTAAACAAGCAAAAAACCCAGACAAACTTTCCAAAAAGCACTACTAACTCTTTAACAAAAATGTTTAATAAGAAAAAAACAGGTCTTTTGAATAAGACCTAACAAATCCATTGGATAGATTTGAGTATGATTGTAGGGATAAAATTATGACCAAAAAGTGTTATATTTAAAGAAATACCTGCACCTCAATACAAATATTTAAAATTTACTAAAATAATGGTGAAAGTTCTGCTTCGTTCAAAAGCTATAATACTAATGCAAGTTATGATACTTT
Organism: Adrianichthys oophorus; assembly: GCA_036245035.1. Taxonomy (NCBI): domain Eukaryota; kingdom Metazoa; phylum Chordata; class Actinopteri; order Beloniformes; family Adrianichthyidae; genus Adrianichthys; species Adrianichthys oophorus. The sequence goes on along the minus strand of BSAI01000057.1, from coordinate 7,530 downwards.
CCTGGGATCTACTTCTTAATGGAGTACAATGGACTGTAAACAAAAAGGATTTATGGTGTTCGCATTCCAACTTGTCTGAACCATTTAACACCAAAAATGTTAAAGGTGCAAAGTGCGCTTTGGCATGCTGTAACTTTTAAAACGTTTTTATGTTCAACATAAATCGTTGTTATAAGTTAAATCAGCTATGCAGAAATGTGACACAAAGCTGCTTTTCTCCGTGACAGAATCTGCTAGATTTACATCAGTTTCATCAGGACTTCACTGTAAAGTGTTCCATATCAGTGCAAGGTAGCTTTTCTTTTCGTCGGAATCCACTGAAATGACATTAATTGTGTAAACGGTTACGGAGTTACGGTAGTTCTAAGAACGCAAACACTGGAGCTAAAGCTCTGGCAGAAAAATGTTTAAGAAGAAGTCTGCCTAACATGGGGGAAGCCTAATAAAAGCAGAGAACTTTTGATTAAGCATATCTTCACAACTACAAGGGTTTGATAAATAATATTGTTAAATAAGATCAAAAATAAAAAAAATTAGCAGAGACATTTTTTTAGGAATTTGTTTTGCTTTTTTTTCTGTATCACAGAAAAACAAATCCTTGCTTATGTGTGCTTTAAAATAGTTATAAGAAAAACTTCACGAATAAAAAAGTACCTAAAATGTTTCATGAATTAATGGGTAGGATGATGAGCAATAGTCCAAAAGTGAAATGTAAATAAAAGATCAATTGACAAGCATAACTATTGAGCCCTATTTGGGGTTTGATGTCACAAATCATTCAAGAAGTATCCCTGTAAACCAGGGATCTGCAACCTGGGGCTCTTTAAAGGCTATAAAGTAATGGTTTAATGGCTACAAAAACAAAAATAGATGGTATTTTACCAAAATGTAAAATGGGTTTTTGTGGCTCTCGCTGGATTTTGGTCTGTAAGAAACTGGCTTTTTTAAGTGTTGTAGACTTATGCTGTAGACGTTTCAGCTATTTTAAAAATGGTAATATACACATTTACTAGGGGTGTGACGATTCATTTTAACAATGATTTGATTCATATCATAATTTGTGGTTTGAACGATCCAATTCACTGACCTCAAATGGATCCGGAACATCTTTTGCCAAACCTTCAATCAGTGTGACTCAGAGATAAATACCCGGTACTGAACAGTGCAGGTGATGTTTTCCCGATTTTTTTGCAAGATAATCATAAGTTAAGTGTTAATTAAGTGCTGTATATCTTCCAATAGTAGCCGGGGCCTTTATTTGAAAAAAAAAAGTCGGCTGACCCGGTGTTTATTGGAGACCAGGGTCTATTGGAGACCTGCGTTTTTTTCCTTTACAGACAGAACGACAATGGTTAATGGGTTCATAACCATTTTGATCACAAAATGTAGAAAACAATGGATGAACATTTCAGGATTTATTGAAATGATGAGAACATTTCAGGATTTATTGAAATGATGAGAACATTTCATTCTCTTCTGAGTTACACTGGATGTGAATGTCAATCTCCGTATCAAAAATCAGTTTCACTTTCATGCCGATCATTTTCCTGGAGACAGATCAGGTTGATTTATTTTGAAAAGCTCTACAAAAACATCAGTGATCATGCCTTAATGTTTGGGTTCATGAAAACATTTAGAATCTCCTACAAGCTATGAGAGCTTCTCTCCACTGTGTCTGAACGGCTGCTTCCCAGTGTTTCCTCTCTCTCTTACAGAGTTTGACAGCTTTCTGTCCTACATTAACCTGATGGTAAAATGAGGGTACCTTTTTTGTGGCGTGGATAAAACTAAAGTTCAGGAGGCCCGAGCATACTGCTTTCCCATCCAGCGCCGGCACTCTGTCTGGCTGCCAGCTCCTCCCTGGTAGCCCCATTGCGAGTTACATCTCTAAAGTGTACCGCCTTTGTCCAACATCAGCAGACTGGACGGTTCAGGAAATCTCACTGCCCTGAAAGGGATCCAGTGGGGTAAGAAAATGAATGAAGTTCAGGAGAATCCAGCGATTGATCAACTATAAACACCAGGAAATGGCTTTTTGCTTCTTTTTCTTTTTGCAGCCGTCTTGCTCTTTTGCTCCTTCATCCATCTGTTTGCACCATTCTCTGAAATGTTTAGGATTCATCTCAAAATGTGGTTTAGATTCCTCACCAGAATGTTCTTTGGTATATTCCAAAAGTTTCAACAAAATGGAATGAGCCAAAATGTTGTGAGCCATGCTACACTGGCTGAACGCCACAGACACCCAGCTCCCACCCTCTGCCTGCATCAGTACGAAGCACGTGGGCAGGGGGATGGGGGGTGGGGGGTCTTGAAGGAGTCCGGCCACTATTGAGAGGGACCGGCGTCTATTACAACTAACACCTGTCAGACCCGTCTTTTATTGGAGACCAGCGTCTATTAGAAACTGGCCATTATTGGAAGATATACGGTATGTGTACAAACAAGTAAACAAGAATGAGTGTCAAATCCATTCACATTTTAGTTTGATAAAGTTCAGCCCACTGTTGTTTTTCAACATCAAAATAACAGAAAGGGAACATTATTAGAACATTGTAGCACACTGTATGGTCACATGTCCATCCATCAATTTTTTAAACCCATTTCATCCGTTAAGGTTAAGGATAGATTACGGGTCACGGAGCCTCTCCAGGCTAGGACTGGTCGCCAGTCTGTTGCAGGGCCACAATCGCACACCCATACACACTCACATCCACACTTAGAGACAATTTAGAGTCATCAGTTCACCTATGGGCTCTGTCACAGTTCAGCCAGCAACTCCAGCCTCCGACCACCAGAGGGAGCGTTCGCTGGGGTACTGGTCCCTCAGAGCCTTCACTACAACTCCCATCAGCCACTGCCACTGGATCCTTCCTGCACAGCTGTTTGTCATCATCATTATGGTCACTGGACATTTACACCCTCTCCAGCCTTTCCACCAGAGTAACGTCTTGTTTGTTTCTGACACACAGTCTTAGCAGTTTCATGGTTTGTTTCTCTGTGTTTTGACCTTTTCCTGTTTCATCGTCATTCTGCCTTGTCCTTGTGTTTTTGACCTTTGCCTTGACTTTGACTATGTTAATGTCTTGCTCGTGCTCTAAGTCATGAAACTGTTTGCATATGGATCAAGACATCTCTGCGTCTTTGTCACAGTTAGAACAGATCTACGTTACGACTGCCACGTTTGGACCAGACACATGCACTCTGGAATTCTGTTCCACTGCTTTTCAGACCAGAACACTCTTTCAAGTTGCTCTATCCAATGTTATGCTTGAACCCATGCAGAGTCTAGTAGACCTCAGAACAATTATCAGCCCGACTGCAGCATCAGACACCCCCGAACAAGGACATCTCTGTCCTATTAAAGCCTTTTTTTACTTTGGCTGTTCAACTTGGAAGCATATTTTAAAAATGAAGCCTAAGATAAAGTTATGTTTCCCTTTTCAGCTGGTTCTGGGTTTACTCATTACTAGCCAAATCTAATTTTATTTCAATAAATGTAGACATGAGAGATTGAAGAACACAGTTTTTTTGAGCTGATTTAAATGAGCCTGTGCTTTAAAATAAACAAGTCAACTGAGTTTGCAGTGCTTGCGGAGTTAAATATACCAGTAATATAAAAGCTTCTTTTAAAGTGACTGACTGCTCCAGCCAAATTACAAAAAACTGGTTAGGATTGTGTATAGTGGAGTGTGAAGGAAACAGCTGTGGGTCAAATTGCTTAACCACTTATCCTATTTTCTATCATCTGCAATCTTTGGTACACATAATTGCACTTGTCAAGTTTAGATGAAACCCTTCAAAAGTACAGAGGTAAGCAGCAGCTGGAAATGTTACAGGTTGTGAACATGAACTCACAAGAGGAAAGCACAATGCGTGATCTGGCATGCGCTCAAAACAGTCGTGTTCAAAATGCTGCTCTCCCTGACAGTAGGTGAGATTCTCCGTTGAACCAGCGCATGACCTTTGGGGGAGTCAGCTGATCTTCCATCTCTGCTTGACTGTTTATGTTCAAAGAAAAGCATTGGCCATGGTGGGACGATAATTTGTTCATGAATCGTCTTAGCACTGTGAGATAGAAAAGTGTATTCCACTTAAACCCAGCGGTACTTAATACCCATAATTATAATTTGATATTTTGTTGTGTAACCAGTTACATGACTTCAGTTCATACCCTCAAGTTCAATAAGAAAATCCAGAAAGTTATTCAAGATTTTAGCTTCTTCTGTGGGCTTGATTGTAACAATTTCTGCCGTCTGGTGGTCAAGGTGAGACACAGTAAAGTTTTAGTCAACATTGAAAAAAATGCATGACCAAAGTGAGTGTTTTGCTGTAAATTAACCCTTCACCACCCAAAGAAAATAGCAATAGTTTGTCTTTGTTGTTTGGGACAAAAGAGCACGACAGTGTTGTTTCTGCTTCTGAAAACTTGTCAGTTTGTGCACATCAAGCCCAAACGCCACCTCCTTCAATGTGAGAGTTTGATGTGTGCTTGTAAATGAAACAATTACTGTTTCCAAAAAGGATTATGAAAATTAATTTGAGACTGGAGCCACACTTCAGACACTGGAGACTTAATGTTTCCCTTCTAACTGACCCCTCTGCCAGGCAAGAAATAGAAAATGCAATTACTGAATACTTTGCCATGAATGACGACGGGAACATCTCCCCAGCGTTGCTGTGGGAAGCTAGTAAAGCTACAATCAGAGGCACAATTATTTCTATTGGGTCTAGGTTGAAGCAACAAAGATGTGCAAAACAAACTAACCTAGAACAGGAAATTATAAGACTGGATAGGAAGTATAAAAAATACCCACATGACAAAACACTAGATAAATTACAGGAGACTAGAAAACAACTGGATGAGCTACTTACATATAAGGCTGAGGGAGCGCTCAGATTTACAAGTAGAAGATATTATGAAATGGGTAACAAAGCAAGTAAACTCTTGGCTTTTCAGTTGAGAAAAGCTCAAGCAAGCCGTACAATAACAAAAATTAGACACCCAGATTCAAGTGAAGTTAAAACTCAACCCAAAGACATCTCAGAGGCATTTGCAGCATATTATAAACAACTATATAAAAAAGAAAATGGATCAGGGAAGGAAGATATAAACAATGTTTTACAACTCTTAAATCTGAAAAAGTTAACAGAAGATGAAGCAAATAGATTAATACAACCTATCACAGAAGATGAAGTTAGAAACAAACATTGTTAGGTTAACATTTGAAAAACCTTCAAGACAATGTTCAGATTTTTTTCAAATGTGACTAATGGGCACCTGGTAATCTCTTTTTTTTTCTCCACATCAATGGGTCCAGGGTAACCACAAAGAATGATTTTTTTCCCTTATAGACTAATGCACCCTCTCACCCCTCAAGCTTGAAGACGTTTTTGGTGTTGCCAAAGCTTCACACCTGGCTGTGTGACAGGGGAGTTGGACTCCGTGCCTCAAGGGCCGACCTTCTGCTGGTTTTTCAGAAACCCTGCTCTACCTGCAGACCAAGTGAGTTTTGCCATTTAGAAGCTACAATGGCAGGTTAGTTGGAAAACATGTAGGACACCGGCCCTCGAGGGCTAGAGTTTGACTCTTGTGCTCTACGATGTCATCTCTCAACACACAGAGAAGAAACTCTATATTCCTCTATACTCCTATCAACCTTTGAGGTCAGTCAGTGCAAAACATCATCTTCTCTGTTTAAACAGAGGGCACTAATCAATAACTCACAAATTAAATGACAGTATTAAGATTACAATAATACATAAAGACTCAAAACTTACCATGTTTTTTTTACACCATTGTAAAGTCAGTAGCTGCGTTTACATGACTACACAAGTAATCAGATTAAAAGCCTGATCAGAATAAAAATGCTTAATGTTAACATTCGGATACGCTGACCTGATCAGACTCATTCAGATCAAAAGTTCCTTCCTACACATTGGACTGTAACAATGGTTGATCATTTTTTGCTGCCATCACGTGTGTAGTCCACTATGACGGCACTTAGTTGCTTTTGCCTCATGATAAAATAAACCTACCATATCTCATTACAAATTAATTAATTAACCGTCACACTCCTGTTAAAAACATTGCAAATGTGAGGAATTCAAATGAAAAACGGCATCCCACACACGTTATAATGTGAAATAAATATGTGTCTGAAATAAAACACACACTATTCTGCAGCTGAAATGAAGACTATTTTCTGTCACTGCGTCAATCCTGGAACAAATAGCCACTGGAATCAAAGCCCCACCCTCACATAAAATATGTTTAAATCTGAATTGAGATTGTAAATTGAGGACTAAAATTCGAAAAGGAAGAAAAAAAACATGGGAAATGAGTGGAGGCTTACTCCAAATGTCCTGCCCATAACTAACAGGCCAATTACCAACAAACTCCTGTCGCCCTGCAGACAATATGTCCTAGAAAACGGCACAGGCTTCTTTTTTTGGCTAAAAACAACAGAACCATCATTAAAAGACCACTGGGAACGATTTGAAAATGAATTAAAAGATGATTGGAATGAGACTTTAGGCTGATCCTAATTTGTCTTCAGATGAAATTTAAACATTTATTTACATGCAAGGTAAAGTTGTGAGACTTGGGTGATCCAGAGAATTTAAGTGTGAGTATTTGTGACCTCTGAGTTTAAATATAGTGGAGTGTAATAAAAGTATGATTCAGGCAATGCAAATACTGCTCTAAAATAATACTATTAATGTAGAATATTTAGTTTATAAACTAAACAAACCCAATGCACTACTGTCACTGCAGTAAATCGATCTTTTAAGTAAAGTGTTTGTGAAGCTTCTCATTTTTAAAGTAAAACTATTGAGTGTTTTTTGTAGATAACAAGGGAGACTGATGTTCAGTTTACTGAAATAAAATCTGAAAAAAAGATTTGGTTTTACACATGGGACAACTGCAAAAAAAAAACAAAAAAAAAAACTTGCATAAGAATAAAAGTCTTATGATCAATAATGTGATTTCATGTGACTGTCTGCTTGCATGGTAAAGTCCTACCAAAACGCGTCTGTGAAATGTTCAACTAAAGTTTTGGGAGTTTTTTTATTTGTCATTTCCACGAGAAAAAAAAAAAAACCTGTCAGTTTGTTTGACATGTCTGTTGGAAACATTGTTGTCAGTTTAGATCATAGGTTTAGATGAAAGGATTGTGAGTTTTCTAGTCGTTCCATTTTTAATAGTAATGAATTGGATTTATCTGTGGTTTTCCAGACGCTCAAAGCACTTGATGTACCCACAGCTGCCCTCGGGCAGACTGACAGAGGCACGGCTGCCAGTACACGCCAAACTGGTACATCCATGCACTGGAGGCAAGGAGGGTTAAGTGCCTTGCCCAAGAACACAATGACAGTTGGCTGGAGGGAGCAGGGATTGAACTGTCAATCCTTAAACCACTGGCCGACCTGCTCAACCATCTGAGCTACTGCCGCCCTTTTAGTGAGGTGCTGCCGTGTCTTCCTTTATTATCTTCTACTGGAACTGCAGTCAGAAAAACTTTGAGAATG
>BSAI01000054.1:786159-815073 GCA_036245035.1 Adrianichthys oophorus | reverse complement strand
CGCAGCAGGAAGCAGCAGGAACGCACGCAGCAGGAACGCACGCAGCAGGAACGCACGCAGCAGCCCTTCAGGCCCTCGCAGAATCTGTGAAAATCTGCTCTTCAGCTTCTTGTGAAATATGACAAGTCCATGTTCATTTTCTTACAGTTGGAAATGTGAGAGTAAATTCTGAAGCTCTTAAATGGGCCTAAACAGACCGAACATGCCACTTACTGAATTTGGTAACATCCCGGGTTTCTCGGAAAACAAACAAAGCATGAAGACACCTCTTCCAGTTCTCCCTTCTATCTGAAACACCAACATATAAATGTCAATCACTAACAGTTATGACCTTAGAACCGATTTGAAAATACATTTAACACAAAAGGCTTTAAGTAAGACGTCATTCTGGAGAGTGGTCCTTATCTTAAATGGTAAAACAACAGTAAATCAGCTTTTTTTGGGCTGTTTACCAGTACAAATGTGGCTTTAAAAGTGCTGACTGTCGGTCCTTGCCAAATTTTTGACAATTTAAATTAAACGTGTTGAATTCGTGAAAATATGGTCTAAAACAATCTGTGCCCCCTAGAGGTTGAAACGAGCTAGTACAGTTGAATTGTGATTGGTCATCAAGCTCTGCAGCTCCAGTTTCTCAGCCTGCCTGCCCTGGTCACGCATCTTTATTTTTTGCATTTTTAAAATCTGGGCTGAGAGTGGAGTCAGCCTCCAACTGTCTTGTTGTGTTAAACAGAAAAAGATCTGCAGGTTCAGACATGATTGTTTCTCCAGATTCTGGTTGACCAAGAACATCTGAACTCTGGAATAAGCAGAAAGTTCAGCAGGACAATGATTGTGATGTTTGTCCCTCAGGACCAGAGTTGGTCCACATCATTTACCACATCGGCAGGTTTGGCCATTATGATAAAGAACCAATAGTTCACACAACCATAAAATGATCTGAATCGTGTAAAGGATCTTTCAAACAGTTCAATAAGAAACATCAAACCCAGAGGCGGCTTTAAAAACATGGCTGTAATATAAAGCAGTGGTTGGTATCTGAGCAGAATCAACTGGTGGAGAAGATCCATAAATAAAACACTTTTGTTGATTATTGACTCCATTCTTTTGTAATAATCATTTCATTTAAGCCACAGAAGAGCAGAAGATCAGCAGAAGATCAGACGCCTCCTCTGCTCCGGTGTCTCCAGTTTGAGAACATCTGAGAGGTAAAGCTTTAATTTTTTGATCACCAGCCGTCTTCTGTCCTTTGACATTTGCTGTAAAACGTTAATCGGAGTTTTCTGTCTGTGGAAACCTCTCGCTTCTGCAAAACTGTGACTACACTGCTGGAGTTTATCAGTGTAGACTTCTGAAATCTAATTATTGTACACAATAATATGGATTCCTTTAAGCCCTCAGCGAGCAACAGAAAAGCTGGTGTCGTACCAGGAGGTGCTGCCATCTGAACGCTGGACAGCAGCAGCAAAAAGCCTCTGTCTGGAAGCGGACTCACCAGAACCTGAAGGAGAACAGCAGCAGCTTCACACACAGAACTCTGACCCATACATGGTTCCTCAACATGAGGTTTCTTCATGTTTACTGAAGACTCTGTGATTCTCTCATAGTAAGAAGAGTCCAGCTGTCCAGGACACCGTGCAGCAGAACCGGGTCGGCAGAACTCACCACTCTGTTAATCTCCAGTTCCTGAAGGAGTGCTGTCACGCTGGATACGGACCGGTTCCTGCCGGTCACCTCCAGCAGGCTGCAGTAAAAACCGTCGCTCACGACTACAAGAGAGGAAATGTTTACCTGCAGAAGCTGTGGGGGGGGCACGCACCTCACCTGAACTCACCTTCTCTGCTGCCGCTGTACAAGTTGTAGTTTAGAAGGCCAGCGGGGAGCATGTTGGTCACATGATCCAGCCTCATTAAATTCCCCATTTGCAGCTTTTCTGGCCTGAAAACGATTGATTATGACATCAGAAGGAAAACAGGACTTCAGAAAGAATTCACAGTTTTGGTAAAAAGCTGATATGTAAAGGTTTTTCTCTCTCTCGAGTTCAGAAGTCAAGCGTCGACATGCAGCAGAATGGAAAAACATGGCTGTGTCCGCTGCATTTCCATAAAAGATCAAACCAAACATGAAATGACAGGAAAGAAAAAGCTGAACTTCTCTATCAAACACCAAAGATTTCAGTGGAATGGGAATACGTTTGGCTCAGATGAAGCATGTCAGAGTTTAGAAGTCTTCCTCACAGTCTGTGCGGCAGAAAGGGAGCAGAGCCGGACCGAAGGGAGATCTGCAGCAGAACTTTCTCATCCTTCACCAGGTCTCCAGTCCACACGGTGAACTCACAGGACTCTGACGGCACGAGACAGACAGGAGAGCAGGTTTGGTGTGTGGTGATGCTTTGGAAGCGGTCGTCTGAGTGGACAGGAAACACTCACCTTCCTTCCTGTCTGAGGAGCGGCTCCCTGACCTGCTCAAACACAGATTACAGGCCCACAATGAAGCTCAGTTAATAATTCATTCAGATTATTACATTGGATTTAGATTTGTGACGTTTGTCACTGCAGATTTTAAAGTGTTCCTTTCTGCTGTTCAGGAAAACTTCCTCCTTTCACTCTGGTGGTTCATCAAGCTTCCAGTTCTTCAGCCTGGAAGAAGGTTTTCCTGGATCTCCGTACCTGCTGGGGGCTAAAGGTTTGCTGGGAGCTGGAGCATCTTTTCCTTTGCCCTGGAAGAAGACCACGGCGTACGGACAGACGTGGCGAGGCCGCGTTCGCAGTTCATCAAAGGAATACTCATAGAAGTATTGCTGAGGAGACAGAGGGTGAGTTTGTGATGATGCAGAGAGGATCCAGTTTTCAGCGTGTTCACTGCGCGTGCAGGCACACGTCTGTTTTAGCGTCCACATTCATCAGCATTGAGTCAGACCAATGTTCTTTGGAATGGAACCAGCAGCTGCTCTCACCTGTGTGAGCTCAAAGGCACGATAGCAGGTGAGTGAGGTGACTTTGCTGGTGTTCTTGGCGACGTGAGAGTCAAAGCGAGGCGTCGGGTCCAGAAGATTCTTCATATTTTCATAGATGCTCTTCACTTTTCCCTGAAAGCAAAGACGTGTTCAGCCCAGCGACATCCCAGCTTTATTCTTTCCATCAGACGAGTGGAAGAAGCAGCTTCCTGAGGAAGACTGCGGGCCAGTGGAGGGAAACTTCATCTCCATCCTTCCACTTGACTGACTAAAGAGAAAACAAATGTCTGAACGTGGAAGACAAGGAAAAGTTCTCTTCATCAAAGCCGTCATTGGATCTTTACACAGCGAGTTTGATGAGAGAAGCGTTCCACAAAGACGACGGAGAACTCGTCAGCTGTTCCAGGCCTGGTTTCTGGTTTTCACTACAAATCCCATCATGCAAACCTGCAACAGGTGATTCACTCCTTGCTGCAGAATTCAGGTAAACAAATGAAAAAAGCCTCGGAAACAACAAGAGACACAAAACGAAACCTGGGATTATAAACAACAACAACCACAAAACTATGATGGTGTCGACAAGAAAATGGACGCGCAGCTGCAGCGGATTCACGCGCTCCGTGTTTTTAACGCCATTAAAAACCGTCTGAATGACCAACAGAACAAAACGATTTGGACTTTTAGAAAAGCGTCGTCATGGAAACGCTTTTAAAAAGCTCCTGAAGGATTTGAACCCTCAAGGGATCGTCACTGTTACCTCAGCTCAGACAGAAAACGACCCCTGGGAGCTCATTTACCTTCATCACTTTGAAGATGATGATCTCTCCTGAAGCTCCAGACGTTAAAGGACTTGTCTGGAGCAGATCCGAGTACTTGGACAGATACACACCTAAAAGACACACAAACACACACACATCTGCTGTTAGAAAACACCGGCTGTGGAGATTCAGGAGAGGAGCGGATGCAATCCGAGCTCCACGGTGGAGCTCCAGACGGATCAGTTACTGAAGGACTCTGAAAATCAAAAGGAGCTTTTCTTTTGATACAAAACGCTCTGAGAATTGGACTTTTTCTTCAAAACATCTGAAGACAGAGCTGCACTCATTGTATATGAGTGATATGTTGTTAAATCATTTCAGTCAAATACTCAGAGGGAGGAATCATTTCCATCACACCACAAAAAGAAAACATTTTTAAAACACGAATGAGATTTTTGATTTCAAATTACTTTGAAAAAGTATTTTTATGACATCCAACACATCGTCTTTTCCATCCCAGGAAACATCACGATGGGAAGGCCTGCTGAGAATGGAAATGTGTGTCACATTCAACACTTTCTGATTACGAGGCGTAAAGTGTCTTTTCTTCATATAGCGTCTGATGGATTTAACTAAGTTCAGTTTTTGGAGGAAGGAACGTGAAAAATCTCTGAGATAAAAGTGATCCAGAGAAGAAAGGTTCTAAAAGTTCTTCTGGACTTTGGTTTTTTCATAAAATGTGAAAAAAGGAAAAAACAAAAGTGTTTTTGTTCCTGTTAGTGTAAATCTGTGTAATAATAATAACGTGAACGCTGGCGGACAGTTCAGCCGGAAGAACGACTGCAGATCCAGAAGATCTCCGGGTCTTTTGATTTGCTCTGATCTTTTACCAAACTATCTGTGATTCATCTTCTGGGACATGAAGCTGCAGGAGCTCTGCTGCAGAAAAACAGGCAAACTGACCACAGCCTCTCCTTCCTTTTTATGTCTGTTTCTTTTTTGTTGTTGCTTTTAATCGAATGCGTCTAGGGACGTTTTCTTGTTTTAACAAATGTTTCTATACGTCTTTTTTCGTTAAGCACATTGTGCGACAGCATGTTGAAGTGCAATATGAATAAAGTGAGTGATTGATCGCTTAGGTTCTGAGGGAAAACTGAGGTTCTGTCAGAACAGAACCGAGCTACATCCCAGCATGCAGCCAGGAAGGGCTCTTTCAAAGTAAAACTGCTTTGATGAGCAAACCAGCTACTATAGCACAAAGTTCTTAACAAACATCTCGACTTCAACTCCAGCAGAGCTTCAGCTTTGCCGGAGGGAGGGGGCACACCTGGTGGTCCTACCTTTCCTGGGGTTCCCCAGAAGCGTGATGGTGCTGTGATCCACAGTCAGGCCTTTTTCACAGAGGAGGGGCAGCTGAGGAAGGAAGCAGATTTACAGTCCTGTCTGAAGGATCTGAACGTCATCAGGAGACCAACTGTTCAACCAATCCAGAGAGCAGGACGTCTAACACTACGAATAAAAACAGAAGTAGCTCCTCCCACTGAAGGAAAAGAGCGTTTAGTTTACCTCCTCGGAGTTTGCCAGCAGGAAACAGTAGCTCTCCTCCAGCTCCTTCTCTGTCCTCCCCTCAGCCTTCATCTCCTTCCTCTTTTCCACAAACTGAAATGAGAAACAGTTCAGCGGGTCACCTGTCCACGACATATTCTTCATGAGGTTCCCGCCTCCAGTTCTGACGCCACAACATCTTCAGAGAAAGTTAAAGCGTCCTCCACCTCAGAGCAGATGTGAACCACCGTCTCACCTCCTTCTCCAGCGGGTCGCTGTGGACGAGCCGAGGTCTGCTGTAGGTGAAGCAGCCAGCAGAGTTTTGGTCGATGTAGCTGGAGGTCAGGATGCTCTTCATGTCTTCATATTCTCTGGACTCCATGGAGACGTGCTGGAACAGAGCTGAAGGAAGGAGACCAAACTCAGACTGTTTTACAACATTTGGCACTCAATGTTTTGGGCAAAGATTTCAATCAAGATTATGAAAAGTGCAGACATGCAGAGAAGGTCTGAACGCAGCCTGGACCTCAGAGGAAGAAAAGGTTTGTTATCATTGTTGAACATCCGAGCTCAGTCCAGGCTGATGTACTGAGACGTCTGAAGTAGAACATCCTCTGAAGACCAAAGCTCAGAACCATCGAGTGTTCCGTCAGACATTTTTAAACCTGAGATTTAGTGCTGCAGGGGGCGGGGACCGCAAACCAGCGAGACTTTCAGAACAACCCACAGCGTTCTCAGGAGACAACACACAGAACAGAGCGGAACTCGGGTTTGGAACCGCAGGAGAAACTCCAATCTGGTTCAAATCCTTACAAGCATAAAACCTGCATGTGATTATGTCACCAAAATAAAAGCATGAACAACAGCATCTGATGTCACTGCAATGATCCTGAAAAACTGAATTTACCCTGAAAAAAATATTGATGCTTTTCTGAAGTAACTGCTTAAAGAAAACTGGAGTAATTTTACAGCCAAGTGTTCATCCGTTTGCATCTAAACCCTCCTGAGTGATTCTATGCCTTCCTACTGTGAGACCTCGACATTTAAACTCACATGAGCAGGTTTTTCCTTCAGTAAAATGCAATGCATTTATTTATTTAACAAGCAAAACCAAAAAAACAGCAAACTCAATCTTCTGCTGCACCCAACCCCAACATGACCCAGAACCCAGAATAGAAGGAACCGCTGCAGATCTCTTCAAGTCAACCATAAAAACGAGCATGTCTGTCTGGAAAGAAAATCTTCAACAACTCCTGGAGTAAAAATGAGGTCCTCCTGCCAGGAGGTAAATGAATTGTTCTCAGATTCTTAACAAGTCCTTAAACTACGTTTTTATGTCGTCCTGTCATAAACAGACTGCTGATCAAGAATTTAGTCCACAGATCAGCCTCCAAACGAGAGCACAAAGGTTAGAAGGTCAAAGACAAGCTGATGCTCCGTGAACATCCTGAGATCTAAACAGTTCCTTCAGGCTTTTAAACGGATGCCCGGAAGGATCAAACAAAGGTCAGACCTCTTCTGATCTGAACCTCTTCCTGTCAGATGAGAGCTCATCACCTCTCTGTTCCTTTGTTTTCCTCGGGATGTGGAACTTCTTGGGCTCCATTGGCATGTGTCTCTGGTGCACCACCTGCGGCGCGGAGTTCCTCCGCTCCGCCCGCCGGGCTGCCGCGCTCAGCCTTCCCGCCGGAAGATGCGCTTCCCGGGAAAACGTTGCGTTGACCATCTCGCCATCTTGCGGGCTAACGTTAGCTGCGAGGAGCCCCGAGGACACCGTTCTCGGACGGCACGCCTCTCTCCGGACGATGCCGTCGTCCATGGCGGGATTTTAACCACCACCCGACGACTGTCCAAACGGTCGCTCCGCCGCCGTGGATCGGCTCGAGCCCCGCTTGACGCCGCCGTTACCCGCGGGTCCCGCAGCGCAGGAGAACAAACCAACTCGCGACCCGCGCCATGCTTCCTGCAGGCAGAGATCTTCTTCTCTGGGATTTAAGGGAGCGGGATCAAACGCGGTTTTACTGCCATCTTCTGGGTCCGAGCGCGTCCTTCCGTTCCGCTGTGTGGAAAAACGAACACCGGAAACCACGGTTAGGAAACGGAATTAACGTGCAGGCAAATGAGCTCCCGGGTTCCGAACCACCAGGAACCTCCAAGAAGACCCATCCACTGTCATTTGAACAATTTAACTATAATGTGAATCAAATCATCCAATCAAATAAAAGCTCAACTCTAAAATCGTCCGTATTAAAATTAGCTTAAATCGGTTTCCCCCACTTGCGGCATAATGGTATAATCCACGACGCATGAGAGTTTTCAAAATAAAGGTCGCTGGCAAAGCTCGGTGCATCCTTTCAACACCATGATCCAACCGGGCCGGGGGTGGTAGCGGTAGGGCGGTCGACCCCTGATCGGAAGATTGCAGGTTCGATTCCCGTTTTGCTCCCTCATGTGCCGAAGTGTACCTAGGCAAGACACCGAACTGAACCCCAAACTGCCTCTGGCGCCAGTGTTCAGTGTGTGAATGGGACTGCAGGCAAGGTAGAAATGCACTATACAAGTATACACCATTTATCAGGACGGTTCTTTAAGATGGTCTCTGGAAGAGTGCGAATATAATAAGGCACTAAAAAAAAAGAAATTTAATACAAGATTGTTTGAAATCTTGATTGATTTCAATCCAATTTCAGTCAATCAATTTAATTGATTGAAAGTTGACTTTGGGTAAACAGCAGAAAAACAAAACTGATTTTAACTGATGCGATGCTTGCTAAATCAATTTGAATGTTATTTTTATGTGAAATGACTAAAGAAAATTTTAAAATGTTGCTTAAGAAATGCAAAGAGCCGTTGTGGATGAGGTTACTACGATAAATCCTTAATAAATCCAAGAAGGAAATAAATACATGATGAATTCTTTGAATTACAGATCCAGTACAGTAGCATCTGTAATATAAATGTCATATTCCGTTACTAACATCTGTTTAAATGTTGGAAGGATGGTAATTTTAACTGAAACTCCTCTGACGTTCTTTGCTCTAAAATGTTTTAATCATTTGCCCCTCCTTTAAAGATGAAAATACAACAGAAAAAATGTTTCTAACCACAGAAAGGAGAAAAACCAAACCTAGTAGAAAACTACCGGAGGAGCCGCATGGTTGGTCACCAGTTCTCCATCACTGTTACATTGAAAATTGGTGTTCCACAAGTTTGTGTGCTCAGGCCATCATCTTCATTTATGTCTGCAGGGAGAATGGAGGAGGGCAAATACCCTGAGGATCTGAGGAAAAATTCACCCATAATAAGTCTGATGATGATGACCTCAACACAAACTAAGAATCTGATTCAATACTATTCACTCTATTCATGACGCACCAAATCAGAACAGAGGCTGTTTTTTGTGTGCCAAACTTAAGAAAAACACAAAACCAAGATGAATCAGAAATTAGAATCCAAGTAAATCCAGATTAACTCATAATACACTTCATTCTAGTAAATCCGGTTTTAGCTGTATTTTAACGTCACCCCATGAAGAAACCAAACTGAAGCTTGTCAGATTTTGCACATTAATCTGTACTTTATGATCCTCTCCTGATGGAAAAGATCAAGATTGAAGGAATAACAAAATCAGCTTTTCTGTTTTCCTTTGAGAGAATCTCATTTGTCAACATTTTCAAGTTTTAGACTACAACCTAGATGTTGGAATTGCTCTTTTTTTTTTGGAGCAAACAAACTTCTATTTGGGGTGATCAACACTCACCTTAACTTCAGGTAAACAACTCATTACATGAAAAATGTCCACGCATGACCATTTATGTTTAGGATAAAATGCTAAAAATCTGAGAAACGGCACAAATCTAGTAACCCAGCAGCAATACCAGAACTGAAAACTGAAGGAACGGACCAGAAAGCAGCAACACAAAACGCATCAGGACACAAAACTTTTTAACGATGATGTCAAACAAAAAACAACCACTTTATAATTGAAAGAGCCTTTATTTTATCTGTAGTCTCAATGGTTTATGACCTGGGTCTTTCCTTTTTGCCCTTGTAGAGCGCCAGCAGAGACACGTTGGCCACTTTGACCACCTTAAAACGAACTCCAGGAATGTCGCCCACAGCGTGACCTTTACGCCCAAAACCGGCCACAAGAACCTCGTCGTTTTCCTGCAGGAACAGAGGAGGGGATTACTAATGATCGAAAAGAATCACACTTTTCTCTATTTTGTAATGTAAGTCTTATGACCAACCAGAAAACCTTTTAGACAAGAAAGCCAGAGCTTCAGAGTATAGATGGGTCTGTTATGCAGCAGAATAAACTGACCACCAGCTTCACACTGCATATAAAAGACAAAGCTGCAGTTTACCTCGATGAAGTTGAGGCAGCCATCATTGGGGACGAAGGCTGTGATCTTCTTGCCGTTTTTGATGAGCTGAACTCTCACACACTTCCTGATGGCAGAGTTGGGCTGCTTAGCTTCCACACCACTGAAAAAAGAAAAAAAAACAAACAAAAAAAACACTGATTATTAATTTAGTACATCCAAACTTTAAGAAGCCTAATAAGAGCTCAACTGGTGAAAAAATGTGTGGTCTCATGTCTGGAACTTGCAACAGTTCATCACAGAAATCTTTAATATCAATAGGGTAAAGAAAATAGCAAGGTGGACGGTTTAAACAAGATTTTTCTTTAAGAATTTTTAACGTAAAAATGTGGTTATGAGTGCAAATAAAAACAAAACATTGTAAGTTTAGGTGTGAAGTACAGTAAAATCAAAATACCAGCCATGGATGTCGATGATCTCACAAAAGTTCTAACCAATGACGATAACTCACACTTTCTCCAGAACAATTCCCTTGGCGTGAGACGCTCCTCCAAAGGGGTTAGCTTTCAGGGCAGTGCCCAAATGGGCCTTCTTGTACTGTTTATCATGCCATTTCTGCTCACGGCGGTGATTGCGCAGTTTCCTGGCAGTACGCAGACCACGACACTTTCCTGAAAAGACAAGCAGAAGTAGAGAGAGAAAAAACTGCATTTATTACATTTAAATAGCACTGAAAACGTAAAATATTTGTTGAAAAATGTGAACATAAAAACCATCGAGTTTGTAAGAAAACAAAGTAGATTTAAGTTTAAAAATGAAATACACGTTAGACATCTTTCAAGAAGTTTCACAAATATATTTATGGCTTATCCAGTCTTCAGTTTTGACAAACACCAATGAAGTGCATTTTAATTAAAAAGAAAGAACAATGTCAAATTGATGTCTCAGTTGGTATTTTCGACTTTAAATTTTTAAAAGTAAACCCTCAGATTGGCAAAGTTAATGTCAATTCATCCAATTTCAAATCAATGGCATACCCCGGATAAAATGCTACCTGAAAGTTGTCAAATTAAATCAAAATGCGACAGGACATTAAATCCATTGCCAACGCTACCACTTCTTCCAGAGGCGGATAAATGGGAGTAAAAACTGTTTTATGAAGGATAAATCCAGATTTGTTTTCATAGAAACTACAGTGCAAGTGAAAATGATGGCATGAATTCTGGCAGATGAAAAGGCTTTTTTGAAGAAATGTTAAGCTCGTGTCTAATGCTCCTGTAGCTTTAAAAATTAAACAATAAAAAGATGAAGAATGCAAAAAAAACGCAAATAACTGCAAAAGCTGCAAACATCATAACAGTCGCCATCACTCAATCCTGTGGCGACTGTCAAACAAATACAAAATAAGCTTAAATAAATGTCAATGTACTTTTAGAATGACTTTGAAAAACTTTTAAATCTCCGGAAGGAGCTGGCCGTCTTGAAACAGAAAGGTCGATCCTGCTGTGGAGACGTTTAAGTGAGCTAAAACCGCCCAGAACCAGAAGAGAGTCCGAATCCCAACGTTTCCGAGAATGCACATGCCTATAAAGAAATGTTTACGTTCACACGTCCGGGCAAATATTAAGTAAAATAATAACATCTTGCCGACAAAACATTGTGTTGGATTGCCCACAACAGCATTTCGTTAACCCGTCGCCGCTAACGCGCTGCTATTCCCGTACAGTATGGCGGCTCCACGTTGTGGACAACATGAAAACCGTAAACGTGTGAATTTCTCTTCAAATATTAAACTTCACACACAATTTTACAAGTAAACGTGTTCACGTGATGTTCAAAGATTGTTCAGAAGCGAAAACGGTCCGAAAGCAGTTAAATAAATGCGTATAACAGGTAAAAAGTCAGACTCACCCATGACTGCGAAACGAGCTGGGAAGGAAAGGAAGGCCCCAGCATGCACCGCGGCAAAAACTGGTCTGAGGACCCGGGATTAGAGGCATCAACGCAGCCGCCTGATTACAATTATACAAATATTTTTCCTATATGTAACAAACAAACAAATAACACACTATGTTGCCACGTAGGCATTTGTTTTTTGGTTTCTTGTTATTGTAGATTTTAAACTTTCACCTTTATCCTGAGAGACTAATGATTTCGAACAGTAATCAACCTGTGTAGGCCTATAGCAATACATTTTTTAAAACAAAAATTGTTGTGATACATCTATTAGATACGGTGGTTACTACTGTTACCAACACTACAAGTACACGTGCCTCTTTTTTGTACTAATACAAGTGTTTCAAGTGAAATTGCTGCCGCTATTATTGTAATAGTTTGTTCCTAATCATCTGTTTGTTTGGTTGTTTCTGTCAGGGTTGTCCACATTGACTCATTCTCCTCTATTCAATGCTTAATCTACTCCTCACTCAATCCATCTGCCCTCCTTTCCAGTTTGCTGCATCCGTGAACCTCCTGGTGCTCAAATACCGTTCCATATGGAGGGGAAATCAAACATGATCCGAGTAAAGAAATGTTCAAAGTTAAAGGGAACAAAAAGGTTAGAGGTGCAGGGCTTTCACAACCTTGTACAAAACTTTAAAATGGAATAAATAATGGACTTTT
Organism: Adrianichthys oophorus; assembly: GCA_036245035.1. Lineage (NCBI taxonomy): Eukaryota > Metazoa > Chordata > Actinopteri > Beloniformes > Adrianichthyidae > Adrianichthys > Adrianichthys oophorus. The sequence continues at coordinate 802,870 of BSAI01000054.1, read as the reverse complement.
TGAAAAAAGAGTTTGGAAATGTTTTCCTGCTCATCTGCATAGTTTATCTTTTGAGCTGTTGCTTTGATGGATTCATTCCTGATCCGATCCATCTCATCACTCCCAAAGAGAACCTTAACATCTTCAGTGCTACCTCTTGTAATAAATAACAAGAATAATTTTAAGAATAAAAATGTGGGTTTTAGGGAATAATTTGTCGTTTTTTTATATTTACTTTTGGTGTTTTAAATAAAACGACAAAAACTACAACACTGATTGCATTGTCACTGTGCATTTAGTTGTTACTGACAAAGACACGAGAGACATGAGAGCTGAAAACAATGAACAAAACAAATGCGTCTTATTTAGTCCAAAAAAATGTTAAATAAATGTTTGATTTTTTTCTTATAAATTTCTCTCATGGGGCATTTTTGTGATCCTTCATCCACCTTTGTGTAGATGTTCTAATGTCTATCTCCTCATCAGATGGTTCATCATCAGATGATTGGTGTATTCATCATCTTTGGACGTTTAATTTTCGTATTTGTAACTGCTGACATGAGGAAACACCATGTTAATCTGTGGGCGGGGCTCCATCAACCCCTTCATCCCTTCTCTACCCTGATTGGCTGATCCTTGAGTTGAGTTTACAGTCAGTGGGCTGATTTAAGTAGATTATGATGTGAAGGAATGAGAGGAAGTGCGTGTTGGTGTGTCACACTGTGGTCACCACAGCGATGGCTTCTCTGTGGAAATGCCTGTGCGTGCTCCTCCTCCATCTGCAGCCGTCCTCCTGCCTCCATCTCCTGCCTGCTGACAGGTACATCAAACAGAACGCTGAGTTTTACCTTCCTGATCTCTGCGCTGGTGCCGCCTTTTCCTGATTCTATCATCTTTGACTGTTGACATATGTGGATCCAGCAGCTGTTTCCACAGCCTCAATCCTGTGAGGAGCTTTACACTTAGACTTCAACCTTCAGATCTGTGTATTTCTCTTGATGAAGAAGGAAGCTGAACTTTCCGTTGTGTGAACACATTTTTGTCGTCGTCCTGCGATCACAGTTCCTCTATAGAACAGAATGAAACAGAGATGATGACGAACTGAAGGTTTAACGTGAACAGTGCGACCTCTGAACTCATCTTCCAGGCCAAAGATATTCAAGACCTGGAATCTGCTGTCAGACCGATCCATCACTGGCTCCTGAAGCCCCATAAAAACACAAGAGGGAACTTCAGTGGAACATTTTCCCGGTTTCCATCCTCAGGCTTGTGTTCCTGTGACACCCTCATGCTGGTCACAGTTTCTGTTTGAAATATTTATTTGTTCCTGAACTAAATCACAATGGCTTTCTGTCCTACAGACACTAGTGAGCAGACAGACAGAACCAAGAGGTTCTTTTGGTCCTTGCTGAGCTCACCGTTTGGATCAAACCTCTAAATCAGGCCACTGGTTTGTTTAAACAGGGTGGTGGTGGGGGGTCCCTCTTGTGCTGTATTTTCTCTCAGCTCACGCTCTTTGTGCTCACATCTGTGCCTGTAGAATATTTTACATTCAGCTGAATGTTTTTATTGAATCAAATGCATTCCTGGTTCTGAGCTGCAGAAAAGCATCAGTCTCATTAACCTTATTAATGGCTCTTTTCGAGGAAATATTTTTCTGTTTTAAAAGTTTTTGATCAGAAATTATTTCTTAAAGTTTATGAAAAGCAGACATATTTGGAGACTCTGATGCAGAGACAGGAAGCAGAGCTGGAGGCAGCAGAGATGAAGATGTTGAGGTTTTCTTTGGGAGTGACCAGAATGAATCAGGAAAGAATCCATGCAGGGATGGGCAATTCCAGGCCTCAAAAGCCGGTGTGTCTGCATGATTCCCAGATATCCAAGCTCTACTTATGGCTGAATGCCAGGTTCAGGTGTGTCCAGCCAATTAGAACATGCTAGAGCATGGTCTGTTGGAAAACATGCAGGAATGTGGCCCTCAGTGCCCACCTCTCCATCAGAGAAACAGCTCATTGTAGACGTTTTGGAGATAAATGCAGGGAAGTAGATGGAGATGTTTGGACACGTCGAGAAGAGGAACAGAGATGATGTTGGTGAAAGGATGCTGAAGCTGGAGCTACCAGGAAAGACCAAAGAGGAGGTTCATGGATGAAGGAGGACATGAGGATGGACATGCAGAGGAAAAGATTAGAAGGAAGTAGATGCTGTGGAGAACTCTGAAGGGAGCAGCACTTCTTCACATGTCATTTATATGTTTTAATCCTGAACTGAGGGGTGGGAACATTAGAACGGTTTTATAATGGTTCATGAAATTTAGGGAGTCTTCCTGTTTGTGTTTCTCCAACAGTCGGCTCTTGAGGAGACATCACTAACTCCTAGTTGCTGAGCATCACTGTCTGGTTGTTAAAACGAGGGTAATACGAAGGGTTAATATAAACAGTGTCTGTTTTATCTCAGAGTGTTTGCATGTTATTGGAAGAACGTGTAGGATCATTACAGCTGCAGAGCTTCTGTTGGAGAGCTCAAGTCTCCTGCTGTCTCCAAAGGTTTCCTCTTTTCTGTCATCTTGTCATGAGTGAATGAAGGATTCTTGCATATTTTTTTGTTGACAGTCTTTTCTCTTAATGTTTTCTGGGATCCCACTGAGCTCTTGAATGAGGAAAAAGATTTCCAAACGGTTGCAGCACCGCCGTCATGTCTGATTTGCTGTCAGCTCTGTGGTGCCTGACACACATTTGATCCAGCGTCTTGTTCCAGTAATCCTCTTTGTTCCTGCTGCTTTTAGCTGCCTGAATGCTTTGCATTAACCAGGCTGAAGCAGCTCCAGCATGTTAGAGCATCTCTGCTCACTGCCCGACATTTACCGTCCTCCTCTCATTAGGAAGAGAAAGGACAGAATTCAGGTCTAAACCTTTATTTCAGGCCTCAGAAAAATGACAGCTTGTGAATTTTTGATGATTTCAGTTTGTTTTTCCTGCTGAAACTTTAAAAAAACTGACATAATCCTACGTCCTCCAAAGCAACTAAACAGGCCCCCCGCTCTGTTTCTGACTTTGGTTTCCTTCACATTCTGGTCATCTCCCATCAGTTTGAACTTGTGGGCTGTTTTAAAGCGTCTCTAACATCACATAAAGATGCACGGGGCGCCCAGGTTTAACAAAAACAAACTGACGCCGTGTTCCTGTGGGGGTGGATGTTCGGGGGGGCAGATGTTTGCAGGCTTTCATTGATGGCTTAAGAAGAGGAGAAATCTTCTTTTGGCTGAGAGCCTCTCCATCCTTCCTATAATCTGTAGACACTCATAATGATTATATAATCTCTGCGCTGGAGCAGCAGATCAGCTGGACTTTGTTTCTGGCTGAATTTGGTCAGTGTTTGATGGATCTTCAGTCTGTTTTTTGGGCTTTATTTACCAAAAGCTTTGTTAGCATGAACATTTCTGCTGCGGTCAGTCCCATCAAACACAGACAGGAATCAAATCTTTCATTTTTGCTCATCCTGAAATGGCACAGCCTCATTCCTTCATACACTCCTGATCATCCAGTGACAGAAGATCAACTTTTCATTTCAAACGGATGTTTTGGTCTAAACTGAGCAGCGTGATCGTCATACAAACTAAAATGACAAACGTTTCTTCATTTCCTTTGGTCTGAACTCAGGAAACAGCAGAAATATCATGTAACAATCTTATTTTCTTGTGTTTAGTTGAAACATAACAAATGCATATCATTAGAAATCTAATGGTAGCTTTATACTAACATGGATATTTTACAACAATCAACCTGACACTTGGGACCAGAGACGTGACTTGGGTTTGCAAAAGTGACTTGAGAGTTGTCACAAAGGGGCAGACAGCTGGTTCCACTTGCAGCAGGTTTATTAGTTCAGACAGAAACCAAGCACAGCTAAAAGTCCACAAAGCTTCATCAGAGTCACATCGGCAGAGGTCATGGCAGGCAGCAGGCAATCAGAGAATAAGCCGGGTCAGAAATAGAAGATCAGGTCCAGATAAAAACCTAGATAGAATTGTTTTTGTGAAGGAGGATGGAGGTTTGTGCCCCAGAAGCAGCTATGGATCACACCTGTCTCATTTTCCATCTGGTTCTGCAAACTGTCCTCACAGGAAACCGGGACCAACATGAACTTTTAAGCTGCCTGCGTTCCCCTCCCTACAGCATGCATGTTGTGAGGGTCTGGATTACCAAGGAGAACTGTATGAGTATGTGATCATTTAGGGTATTACATGTGAATCATTTGGAAAATGCATTCTGCTGGACTCATTCAGGTATTTAACCCACAAAACATCAATCCATTTTCCAAACCAGCTGAATCCCTTTCAGGGTCATAGGGTTGCTGGAACCTATCCCAGCCACTGTTTGCAGAGATGGAATTTGCACACAACCTCTCATATTCACACCTAAAGACAATGTTTTTGGACAATGAGAGGAAAGTGGAGAAAACTCACTCATGAACCAGGAGACCATGCAAACTCCACACAGAGAGAACCCAACTGGGATTTGAACCATTACCTTCTCACTGTGAGGTGAGAGTGCAAACCACTACCCACTGTGCGGCCCTCCCCAAAAACACACCTTCAAGAATTTGTTTCAGGAATTTGGTTGTTTTTGATGTGACAGAATTCTCATTTCTCTGTTTCTCTTCATCACTTAAAAACATCACAGGAGTCAGGAAACAAAAACATGATTTGAATCAAAATAAAAAGAGAAGATTAAACAAATTTAAACTTAGGAAGAATAAACTCACCCGATGCTCATATGTCTCCAAGATTTCAGTCGCAACTTAAGAAGGATAAATACTCAAGGACGTAATATTCCTCTATAATACATTTTTTCTCCTCTGACTGGCTGGATGGAAAGACGGAGGGATGGATGGATGGATGGATGGATCTGTCTGTCTGTCTGTCTGTCTGGATGGATCGATCACTGGATAGATGGAGGGAGGGATGGGAGACATGTCAAGTATTCATAGAGCCTCATGAACAGGTATACTCTTAGTTGCCATGGCGATGCTTTAGCTCCTGACAGGTGTGACAACAGGTGGAGAACCAAACTGAAAGGTGCAGCGAGGAACAGCTGAGCAGGTCAACAAACCAGAAGTTCTCCAGGCAGAGCAGGTCAAAGAGGGACATAAACAGATTGAAAGTTAATAAAAACATCAACGCTCACTTTGAGTTCATCTGTTTTGATCCACACCATGAAAGCACCTTTAAGGTGTTGAGAAAACGACAGTATTCCAGTCCTTCATTTCAAAGAAAACTCCTCCCATCATACAGTCTGATAAATATTCAAAAATAATGATAGTAAACTCCCAGCCAGATCTGCTGTTTGAAGCTGGTTTTTGTATTTTCTTCCCATGTGTGACGCGGGTTGAAGACCCGCCAGTGAGGGTTTTATGTGCCAGACTGAACACATTGGTTAGACACTAATCCAGTGGGTCACCAGCTGGATCGGCAGACTAACCAGACGGTCTCTGCACTGGTTTCCTGCTGTCATCAGTACTGACACAGTTAAACGCTGTCGCTTCTGGTCACTTTGAATCTGGGACGACCACTAAAACCCCTGGAATATTCCCTTTGGATGGTTGTAGTTTCAAATGACAAGAACATTTTAGTTTAAAATGTTAAACAGCCCTGTTTACTGTTTCTCTGTCTGCATTTTACCAACAAACATGACAGTAGCATCATCCCGAGTCAGATTTAAGGTAATCAAAAAGTCATAAATTAGACTGAAAGTATTCACTTTTATAATCAAGAGTTGATGACTGAGGTTGCTGAGTGGTTTCAGTTGTGTTTTTGTGTTAAACTGATATTTTTAGAAAGTACTGAAGAGCTAAAGTTTGTTTTAAATGTCGCTGATGTCAGACTCGAGACTGGAAAACATGAACAAACGGTTATTAATGCTTCTGTTCTGTTTTCAGCTTTGTTTCATCTGTCCACGGTAAGATACATCCATCCATTTATCCATCGACCCCCCCATCCGTCTGTCTATCTAATAGTCCGTCCAACCATCCATCCCTTCATCCAACCAATCATTGACACACCCATCCAGCCACCCATGCTAACAACCATCCAACAAATCAACCAACCATTGACCAACTCACGTATCCAGCCATCCATCAACCATGAGCTTTGATTTCCACATGAACATTTTCTGTTCATGTGGAGTTCCCTGAGGTTTTTTAGCCCCCCCCCCCAAAAAAAAACAAAAAAAAAAAACATTGGAAGTTATAATCATCATCACAGAGAACACAAGGACCGTCATCTGAAGACTGATTTTCAAAAAGGATCTTGTTTCCTTTTTTCCCAGATGGAGGGGTGAGTGGACGGCTGGAGGAGGAAGCTCTGGTACTCGTTTGAAGTCAGCCCAGGTTTTCTTTGGTCCAGGATTGTTGGAATGCTGTTCCTTCATTGTGTGTTTGTGTTTCTCTTCAGCATCACGTTCCGGTTTTTCCTGCGTCGCAGAGGAAACTGCTTCAGATGAATGGAGCGGCAGCTCCCCTCTCCCCGCTGAAGGTTTGAATCCCACATAAAGGACAGGCTGGTCTCCCTCCAGCCCTGCAGATATCTCTGCTAGATTAACTGAATCTGTTCATTCCAGATTCTGACTGATCGGGTCATCAGCAGAACATCCACGTTAGCATTTAAACATTCAACAAAAATGGGTTTAACTTTCAGCTTTCTAAAGTGATGTATGTACTGTAGTACATCTGCGTACTTCTATCCATTTGTAACTTAGAAAAGTTCCTTAGTGACATCTTAATTTTTAGAAAATGTATCATTAAGATGATCTAGATGTATTTACCATTTTACCTTTATCATCCATCTCCCTATCAATCCTGAAAAAATGTTTTTGTTTTGTTTTTAGATTTTCTCCAACGGGGAGCCGTGTGTTCTGTTCCAGGCCCGGAAACTGTCTCTCCGCTTTGAGAAGAACAAGCAGCTGGACCTGACGGAACGGGCCTTTTCTTCACACAGACCCGTAGACATCAGCCAGTCTGTGTGCCGCCAGGACAAAGCCACGTAGGTCCACCTGTTCGACTTCCTTCTTGGTTCCCACAATCCTGATCATTCTAGAGGTTCCACGCCTTAAAAATCCTGTCTGCCTTTGTTTTGCAGGCTGGTGATGGCGTTTGGAGATGTGGAGGATCTGAGAGATCTTTCCATCAGGTCAGTGCTCTGGTCTTGATGGAGCAGAACAGCTGATTGTAAGATCAAAGTCAAAGAAGCTTTATTGTCACTTCAACCGTAGACAGTAGACGCAGTAAACAGTGAAATGAACAAAGTTCCTCCTGGACCAGAGGTTCTTCACAGAACAGAAGGAACAATCTGCACAAACCAAACTAAATCTGTACACAAGCTGCAGAACATCTTTACAACACACCAACACAGAAAGAAATAAACAACATGTCGTCTGACTTTATGGAGCAACCCAGACAAAGTTAGACAGTACACGAATGCAGCACGTGGAGGTGAATCCACTGGTTACAGACATTAAAGTAACACAACGTTGTATAGTTACATGTAGGTGTGTGTGGGTGTGTGTAGTCCAGCTCAGTTCTTTGTTGAGATACTTGACTGTCTGAGGGAAGACACAACAGTTTGGTTTTGTGAGACTGACGTTTGTCTGTGACAGAGGGAAGACAAACTCAATGTTCCTTCCATTCTTTGCAGTGACCATCATCTGATGGAGAGCAGGCCAATCACACAAGGATTTCCTTCATTGGAGTTTCTTCTCATAAGCAAATGTAGATAAATGCATAGATTGGTTGAATGGATGAATGGAAGCTTTTCATCCATCTGATTGACTTTCGGGGCAGTGCACCGCTCCGTTAAGGCGTTTTTAGAGACAAATCTAAACTAACAGCCATCTCCTTTCCTTTTGTCAGGATGCAGCTCTCCAACACTTTCTACGAGTCTTCAGGTCAGAGGTGGTTCTCAGTGGACAGTGTCTTGGTCCTCTACAATTCCTCAGAAGGAGCTTTGTTTAACGCCAACGATGTGTACGCTCCTGCATCCTCTTCATACCGATGCCCTCATGTCAGCAGCCTGCAGCGATACAGCGGCCTGCTGCTGCCCAGCACTGACCACGCTCGCCGCTGGTCCATCACCTTTATCGACTTCCAGGTATTCTTTCGCTGCTGTTTTTTTCAGTGTTCATAAAGGTGAAAGACAACATGGAATTTGAAGCCTTCACTGATCTGTGTAGATCCAAGCATTCAACGTCACCTCTGGCAGATTTTCACCAGCAAGCGACTGCACCACCATCCTGACACCAGCCATTCTGATGGGCCTCATCAGCTCCCTGATCCTGCTGCTGGTGCTGGCCTACGCCCTGCACATGGTCGTTCACCTGAAACACATCGAGCACGACGACAACCACAAAGCTGACATGTACTTTCCTCAAAGTACAGAACAGCTGGAACACTGCTGTGAAGAGAACATGACTGAGAAGAATGTGATTTAAATGAAACAGCTGCAGAACGACATATTCCACCTTTTGGATGTTTCTGGTCTGATGTACTTACAGCTCAGGAACTTGGCTTTTTTAAGTATATTTCTAGTATTTTGTAATCTGTTAAACTATCTCAACATCCGTTTCTTTATAACATACTAAATTAAAAAATGTTTGGTAAAAATGTCTTACTTCTCAGATTTATTATTGTTCTTTACAAACAGCTTTAAGCTTTTTTTTGTTTTTTTTTTACTATGTTTTATATAAAATACCACATTTCCTGAAGCCCTAACTTTTCCAAACACACGAACACATTAGTTTGGTAAAGAGCTAGGTCTCACTGAAAATCCTGACCAGTTCAATTTATATACACAAGGTCATGATTTGATTTAATATACAGTTCTATCTGATTTAATGAATTTGACATATTAAATCTTTTTTTGAAGTTACCCTCCAAAACCAGTTTTATTTGATTCTGAAATAAAGTTTTTACTGGGTAAAATTAAGAGTTACTGATAAACTAACAGAAAATACATGTTTAACGCATTCTCCTTACGTGAATTTCTAACAGATTTATTTTCTGTAAAAAAAATGAAAATGGTACAAACTAAAACACTAGACGGCCTGTAGTTCCCGTTTTGTCCTGAGGGTGGCTCTGATGTCAGTAAAACCATCTAATCATCCAGAATTGAAGCAGAAGAAGAAACTCCTGCCGCTTGCCTGGAAGAAAACGTGACCTGGAAAAAAACGTCTTTTTTTTAATCAACGCGTTTTGAAAGCCTCTTTTTACGTTGGGATCGTGTTTTCATTTGAAAGTACTGACGTGTGACCGAAACAAAGTCTTGTTTTAGGCGGTTCTCTTGTCCGTTAGCATCTCGTGGTTGGCATCGGGTAGCAGCGCCGCTGCGGTTCACCGGACAGAGGGACGTCTTACCGGACAGCTTGGAGGACTTCATGTTCGGTCACCTGTCCGCTGCTTTCGCTGTGTTCCCTCGCTGCCTGCCCCCTCCCTCGTCGAGGACTCTGTCCGGTGCCTGCCGCCTCTTCCGCGGGATGGAGCCGGTGGTCGTGCGGATCCTTCCCGGGGAGCCGAAGCTCACCATCTCCTTCTGCCTGAACGGGAGCCACAGACACATGCTGCGGGATCAGGACGAGGCGCTGGGGAAGGCCCTCAGCAGGATGTCCAACTCCACCGCCAAGAGCCTCACGAGGGCGAAGAAGTCCAAGAAGAGCCGCGGTGAGCTGCCGGGCGAAGCGGCGGCCGCGGTGGTCAGGCTGCTGTCCGGCGGGGAGGAAGTGCCGGAAACGGTCCCCAACTCGGAGGCGTGGCGGGACGGAGCCGTGCTGCAGGTGGGAGACGTGACGTTCTCCGTGCACCGGAATCCCCCCACCTTCACCACGGCGGAGCTGCCGCTGTCGCTGCTCTCCGGCTTCCCGGTCTGCCCCAAACTGGAGGTGGAGTTCGGAAACCTGCAGGACAGCGAGTTCACGTGGTTCAAGGAAAACCCAGCGAGTACGAGGTAACGAGTAACGCGTTACTGATGCACGAAACCAAAACGCCCCCTCCTGCTTAGGGTGGTTGATCTGGAGGCGGCTGTTGGTTCATTAAACCATCAGAAGAACCTCCAATTAGAATCAAGCAGCAGAAGAATGAAGGAGAAGAGGCGCGCGCGCGTGCGTGGTGGCTCCTGGACGCAGCTGAACCGTTGAAGATGTGTTCTTCTGTTGCAGTCCTGAAGACGGTCCAGATCCGGACACATCCTGGACTCAGGTGGGGTCTGAGCGCGTCCACGTCCCCTCCAACCAGGACATTGGCTGCAGGCTCAAACTGAGGTGCACACCCAAAGAGGGGGGGCGCAGCGGCCTGGCCAAAGAGCTGGTCACTGTGTCAGCCGTGGAGGCGGGACCTGGCGTTTGTACCTTTGACAGCCGCCATGCATACACAGTGAAGGGGGCAGCGTGGCCGGCGGTGAGGGTGGCGTCCTATAACATTCTGGCTGACATCTACGCTCAGACAGAGCTGTCCAAGACGGTTCTGTACCCCTACTGCGCCCCGTACGCTCTGGAGCTGGACTACAGGCAGAACCTGATCAAGAAGGAGCTGGCGGGATACAACGCAGACATCATCTGTCTGCAGGAGGTGGACAAAGGTAAAGGAGGTTCCTGAGGAGTCTCGCCTTTTTTCCTGAATGAAAATCATTTGTTTGAGCCAGAATTGTTGTGGTGACACTTCTGCTCACCTCAGGTGAGTCACCTGAGTTCTCTCATATCTTTCATCCTGATTCGTGAAAAGAAGGAAAAGATGGAAACTCAGGGCTGACTTGAACTTGATTAGGTCATCATTGTATAAGATGAGCTTCACTGTCCTTTCCGTTTCTGCTAAAGCAGATTTAATCAGAAATCAAACCTGAGAGAAACAGAAACGCTGCATTCGAACCGCCGCAGTCTGACTGAAGGTCATGTGATCTTTCTGCGTTTTTCCTCCAGGAGTGTTTGCTGACAGTCTGAGTCCTGCTCTGGACGCTTTCGGCCTGGACGGTGTTTTCAGGCTCAAAGAGAAGCAGCATGAAGGACTGGCGACGTTCTACCGCAGGTTTGTCCTCATCTGGAGTCAGAAACGTGTTTTTGAGAGCTTTTCTACAAGTTTTTTTTTGGTGTAACGTAACAAAACACACCCGACTGCCACCAACATGAAGCTGCTTCTGTGGTGGAGATGCTTTTTCCAAACCCTGTTTCCTCATTTTTCCTGGTTGAACTTTTCTAATCAAACCCTTCAAACACATACAAACAGACGTGTGTTTGACGACTCTGAGACTGAAGTGACTTTAGTTTAAAGCCCAGTTCTTGTTTTGGATTTCAGGTCAAAGTTTCAGCTGCTGAGCAGTCATGACATCATGCTCAGTGAAGCGTTGACCTCTGACCCCCTCCACTCTGAGCTTCTGCAGAAGATTTGTGGGAATGTGGCCCTGAAGGAGAAGGTCCTGCATAGGTCCACCTCCCTGCAGGTGATGGCGCTCTTCTCCACAGCGCAGACGGTGTCAGGAGCAGGTTCAAAGTAACAGGTGTTTTCTGCAGGTAACTGTGCTGCAGGACCGCATCAGGACTGACAGGAAGCTGATTGTGGCCAACACTCACCTGTACTGGCATCCCAAAGGTAACCCGGCTGGTGCTCTGATTAAACCCGCCGTCACGCTGGCGACTGGAACTAACTTGAGTTTATTTTAAAGGAGGGAGCGTTCGGCTGGTCCAAGTGGGAGTGGCTCTTCGACACCTGAGCCATGTGATCGACACGGTTGCACCAGGAGCTCCTCTTCTCTTTTGCGGTGACTTCAACTCCATGCCAGACTCGGGTAAATTCCCACCCATCATCCTGGACATGTTAGGCCGAGCTGCGGCTCGGAGGCTGTGCCGGGAGGGTGACGGTGTTTTGTGTCTCAGGTCTGTTCCAGCTGCTCAGTGAGGGGGCGATTCCTGAGCAGCATCCAGACTGGAGCAGCTTGGGTCCAGAGGAGTCCTGCAGCATGGAGCTGACCTCCCCGTTCCCGCCGCTGCTGAGCGCCTGCGGACAGCCCGCCTACACCAACTATGTGGGAGGATTTCACGGCTGCCTGGACTACGTCTTTATGCAGCCGGAGAGCATGAAGGTACTGAAGGTTCACAGACGCTTCCTCAGCCCGGCTGGTGTGAGTCTGGACCATGGTCATGTGGAAGTCTGGAAAGTCATTTGAAACTGATGACATGGCTTTAACTGTAACCATGGTTACGGTTGTGTTGAACAGATTTTCGCCAAACAATTGTTTTAGATTTTATCCTTCATGCTGTCATTGAACTACTTCAGTTCACACCCTGAAAGCAGCTGGTTTTCAGCTCAATGACCAAATGGTGGAGTGTCTGGCCTCAGACTGGAATGTTTTGGGTTTGAACCCTCAGTGGGGTCATACCTTCAACATTTGCTGTTGTATTTGGAGGCGGGGTTTAAGCTGCCACATGCTTTTTGAGCGTGGTTGTGACTGCAGCTCTCGGCTCCATCAGGGGAAACGACACAGCGACACACTCAGGTGTGTGATGCTAATGGAACTTTGCCTTTGCAGGTGGAGCAGGTGATTCCTCTGCCCAGCCACCAGGAGGTGACAGCCTACGAAGCCCTGCCCAGCTTGGCTCATCCCTCTGACCACATCGCGCTGGTTTGTGACCTTCTCTGGACTCCCTGACCTCTGGTTTCTGCCGTCAGCTCATCCTGCAAATAAGAGGAACACGCTCCCGTTTTGTCTTCAAAACGAGAGCAGAGATGGAATCATATGCATTAAGTTAATTTAAATTAATTGGATTATTTTGAAAAACACAGACAACGTAACTGCTGCTTTTGAACCTGCCTTTAAATTTCTAATGAAATTATTCATTTATAAAACAGCACTGTTTTTATCGTAAATATGATTATTTTGGCCAAATCTGCTGCTCTGAGTCTTTAAATAAAGTTTCAGTAACAGCATGTTTTTCATTTATGTTCAACTGATGTTTTACAGCACACAAGTGATACACAAAACTGGAGTTTGTATTTTTGTGTTTTGCATAGGGTTCCCACAGGTTGCATAAACGATTTTTTAAAATCAGATTAAAGACTTAAATTAAAGTTTTAAATTCCTTTATAGTTTTATGAGTTTTAATTTTAATTATGGAAATTCCTGCTGCACAAAACCACAAATAAAAGCCCACAGAGAGACAATAAGACAAAAAAAATAAATAAATGTGAGAAGGTAATGTTGGAAAGATGAGAATAACTAAAATAAGTCCAAATAAATGCATTCAAATGTGAGTATCAGTTCATCTACACAGAATACAGTCAGTTACAGGTGAGGCGACGGGGCTGAGATTCAGCGGTTCATCATTCTCAGCAGATGGGGAAAGCTATTGCTGTGCTGGGTGTTAGAAGAGGTGACGTGGAATTACTTGTTTTTTTACATCGGAAGTGTTGGGATACTGGAAGGATAGTTTTGATTCTCTTGAGAGTTTGACCAATCAGTCTCAGTTCTTGTTGCTGTTTTTCCACTACCTCTTTGCCTGTTTTCTCTCCTGTTTTTATTTACATCCTCTGATGTGTAACAGAACAAAATAATTCAAAGAAATCTGAAAATTAGATCAAATTTATCAAAGCCAGGTCATTAATATAAATAATATCAAATACTTGGGAAAATCCCAGATCTTTTGAATCATTGGATTTTTGTTGTCATTTCAACAAACTCGAAGCCTGTGGCTCCGGAGCCGCCTTCGGCTCTTTTATCCCTGCATTCTGGCTCTTTGCCTTTGAAGAAAATGCTTTGAATGACCTTGTTAATTAAGTTTTGTCATTTCTATTTTGGGTTTTAAAATAAGATCTAGTATTGAAAAATAAACAGTTTTTTTTTTTGGTTACTTACTCCACACTCTTCCAAAATGCCTGCATCAGACGATGGAGCAAAAAGGATGACATAAGGTTAATTCTACTGTCAGAACTGTTTATTATTGTAATGGGTTTAAAGCGCATGCTCCTATCTTTCGCTGCACAGCAGGGTCATGCTGCTATTCAGAGACAAAATTCATGAAAGGAAATTATTTCATTATAATCATAATTGCAAGTAAATCTACTGCAGCTGGAGGATCTTATTAGACCTGTACTTTATTTTGAAAGGAACTTACATGGACTGCTGTCAAAAGTAAAATATTTCTAAAAAATTGCATGTATAACAGACACATTTTAAAATAATATCTAAGTGGTACCAAAAACACTAAGGATCATTTTCTAAAAGGTTAGGTTGGCAACTCCCGCTGGCACTTTTTTGAGGACTTTTGCTTTGAAAGGTAGAACCGGATATGGCGCGTCACACTGACGTTTCTTCACGCCACGAGCTGCACCGGAAGCCAAACAAGGAATTCAAACAATCCTACGTGTCACTACGGGTGAGAGGACTGTGTGCGCTGCCCGGGAAGTCAGCCGCGCAGAGATTTGTAAGTTTTCTGGAAGTTTTTCTTTGGAACATTTTAACCAGAGATGGTTCTCTGCTAGAACATTAGCCGGAGAAGCTAACGGGAGGAGAGCATCAGAGTTTGAAGGAGGTCACATGACCGCTTTCCTCCAGACTCTGACAGCTCCTCCGCCTTCATGTTGCCCCTGCGTGAAGCTGCGATCGGGCAAAAGATCCCTGATGATCTCCGTCCAGCGGAAGTAGTTTATGACAAACTCCAGGTCACGAAGAAGTCATGAATGAAAGCATCTCAGACAGGAACTCCGGTGTTTGCTTCCAGGAAGTTTGCTGGGATAGTGATCAGTTCAATAATAGAGACTTTAAAGCCTCACGTGAGTTTGTTCTTCCTGAACGCCACAAATCATGATTTTAAAATGGATTCAGTGAATCAGTGCAAACACCTGAACATGTTTGGATTCATTCATTGGATCCATCACCTGCTGACGGCAGGATGGAGGTTTGGGGCAGAAGATCAAACCAGATCATCGTCTTCCTCTTCTTTTGACTCGAATAGGATAAACGCAGACTCTCCTCTGGATCAGATCGGAGCCTGAAGTTTGTGTCCAGCAGAGACAAAGAAGTAAAACTGGTTTAGTGAGGAGCCGGTACAGGTGTGCACCTGGAGGACGCTTTGGTTTCCTCTGCTACACAATCATCTGTCTTCTGTCGATGACAAAAGAGGCAAAATTACCCAGAAGACACGTGATGATAACTACTGTACATGTAATTCAATCTTTTCTTAAATAAGAACCAGTTATTCATGCATAGTATTTAATTTACATTTGATAAATGTTTTACATTTTTTAAAATTTTCTTCACTAACATTATAAGTTCCTGCACTAAATTATTTTTACTTTCACACCAAAACTTTGGATCTGTGATGTAATATTCCAGCGATCGTTTGATTCGTGTATTTCAAGCAATTTTCAGCAACAAAAACATAAATAAAAATGCGTCAATACACTAAATCTCTTTAAGATAATTAATTCATAAATTGATTAGAAAATAAATTAAAGTATTGCAGACTTTTTGACGTTACAACTGCTCCTCATCATAAATGGCCATATTTGCACTTATACATACAGTACACACGTATGACACGTGTTTGAGGGGCCGTGATCACTGTGTGGTCATGTCCTTTTAAAAAGATCTAAAAGAGTAATTATATTCTTAAATGGGATTCTCTTAAACTTTCTTTACTAATAAATTCTTCGTGTCTCCAGGCAGTGATTGATGCTTTTATTGTGATAGGGCGTCTGCAAGTGAACTTCACACCTGTGCTGATCAGACCAGAGGATCCTGCTGTCAGACAGTCGGTTCCTTAGGAACCAGAACAAAATCCTCTGTGGCCACGTTATCCGGTCGTGATTCAAAAAAACTTTGAATCCTCTTTTGATTTGTGTTCTCCATCAAAAATAAAACTGCTCCTCTCAGAAATGATGACGGTCTGTTTTCTGCTCCCTCTAACCTCTTTACGTTCTCAATCACCTGTGATGGACTGGACCAACACAGAAACTGGAAAGGTGGAGCTGCAGTTCTCTGCCCACACAACCTGGAATCATTTACAAAAAGACTGAAAATCTGCTCTGGATAAGCGAGTTTAAACTTTTGCTAACTTTAAGCTGCGGATGTTTCAATAGTTTAGGAATCGTACCTTTGCTTTTAATCCTTTATTGATCACTTCTACCGCCTGGGCTCTGAAAAACAGATTGGTAGTCCCAGTGGGATTTTTTCTGGTTAAATTGTTTGGTTGTTGGGGTCACATGTCCTTTCGGATCACTGCTGCAGAAGCATGAAGGCTCTGATTCTGGTTGGGGGGTATGGGACCCGACTGCGACCGCTCACCCTGAGCGTCCCCAAACCGCTGGTGGAGTTCTGCAACAAACCCATTCTGCTGCACCAGGTGGAGGCGCTGGTCAAGGTAATGCAAGGGTGGGGGGTGGGGGAGAGGCGTCTGCGTCAGGTCACCTCAGCTATTTATTGACCGGTCACGGTGTGTTTGTGTGTTTGCAGGCTGGAGTGAACCATGTGATCCTGGCTGTGAGCTACATGTCAGAGCTGCTGGAGAGGGAGATGAGAGTCCAGGAGCAGAGGGTATGCTTCAAGCTAACACGTTACATGCTTCAAGCTAACACGTTACATGCTTCAAGCTAACACGTTACACGCTTCAAGCTAACACGTTACACGCTTCAAGCTAACACATGACACGCCTCAGGCTAACACGTGACACGCTTCACGCTAACACGTGACACGCTTCACGCT
>BSAI01000054.1:761444-786149 GCA_036245035.1 Adrianichthys oophorus | reverse complement strand
CTTCACGCTAACACGTGACACGCTTCACGCTAACACGTGACACGCTTTCTGCTGACACATTACATGCTTTACGCTAACATGTTACACGCCTCATTCTGACACGCCTCACGCTGACAGTAGATCAAACACGTTCATGTAATTTTACTTTGAGTTCTAAACTGTTAACAGAAGTTAAAGAAACTTTTATATATTATTATTAACTCAGAACTTGAATTGAAACAAGACCTTAACATTTTGATTCTGTGTAAATTCTGAGCCTACCAGTTAGAAGTCCTCAGTCGTCTCGACGTTCTGTTCTCCCCAGCTCGGGATCCGGATCTCTTTGTCCCACGAGAAGGAACCTCTGGGAACCGGTGAGTCTCTTCACTTCAGACTGTACAGTCTTGAAACTGTTGGCACCATCCACAGCTCAGATCTTCCATTCAAGGCCTTTGATTTATCAGACAAGACATGAAGCTCTCTCATGGGTTAAAAATGAGCTGAAGTTAGACTTAAGACCAGACACTTTTCAGCATAAATGAGTGTAAATGTGTCAAGACAACCATGGTCACAGACATCTGTACATTTTTCATGTGGAGAGGATTTCCAGGATTTTAACAAATAAAGTGAGATTAGAGCTTTAGAACAAAACAGAATCATTTTAATGTGAAATGACAGGAAACACTTTGACTTCAGGATTGAAGCACTTTTAAAATTGAAACTAGACCTGGTTGTAGTTCATCCACTAACCTCTAGGGAGACACAACAGTTTGGTTCAGACTGACACACAACTGTAAATCGCAGCAAACACACTCTGCTTTTTTGTGAATAACTTTTCAGAAAAAAAAACTTTATTTCTTTTTTTCAAAAGACGTTTTAATTAGCACTGCATTCTCATTAGAAGCTTAACTAATGACACAGCGATTCAAAACGTTCCAAACCCTGAAAACCCAAAGCTTTCATTTCTGTTCTTGTGCAGCGGGACCACTGGCACTGGCTCGGGAGCTGCTGAACGTCGACAGCGAGCCGTTCTTCGTCCTCAACTCGGACGTCATCTGTGACTTTCCCTTCCAAGATCTGCTGCAGTTCCACCGGAACCACGGCAAGGAGGGAACCATCGTGGTGAGAGCCCCAACCTCTATGTTTGACCTTAAACGGCTCAAGCTCTCTGCCTTTTAACAAACAGCAAACTAACCTGGAAATGAGGAGAATGTTTGTGTGTCCATCAGACCTCACAGAATCGGTCCGTTGATCTCTGATGCCAAAACATCCCAAACTCTGATACCAAGAATAAAAAAAGTTTTGGGAAGTTGTAGAATCTTTATTATATCTCTCCTCCTTTTAAAGGATAACCACGAGAGATCCTTTTAAAATGCTCCTCCTCAGGTTCTCCACATGTTAAAGAACTTCAGATGTGCATGTTTGATCATCATTTTAATGCCAGGTTGTCTTATGTTTGATGCATTGTTTTTTTCTTATTGATGTAAATCTATGATGATTGACTGTGTTACATATGTGGTATTCTTACTCTTTCCTGCTTGAAATAAACCATTTCTAATCTAATCTCATGTGTGTGAAGGTGACACGGGTGGAGGAGCCGTCTAAATATGGCGTGGTGGTGTTTGAGGCTGAAAGCGGGAAGATCCATCGCTTCGTTGAGAAACCGCAGGTCTTTGTCTCCAATAAGATCAATGCTGGCATGTACATCTTTAATCCCAGCATGCTCAGCAGGATCCAGGTAAAAGTCGCAGTCTCCTCTTTGACGAGTCCGTCGAAGTATTCAGGCAGGAAGTGCAGTGTCGTCTGCGTATAATCAGGACCGTTTTCAATGTCTGCGCAGCTGAGACCGACATCCATTGAGAAGGAAATATTTCCTGTTATGGCGGAGGAGAGCCACCTGTACGCCATGGAGCTGCAGGGTAAGTCCTCCTGACATACCATAATAAAAAACCAACAGAGTAACTACATGCTGTTGCTATCCACACACTGACAAAATCGTTGGGTTGGCGTTATCTGCTTCTGTGAACCGAAAAACATTCAGATCTGAAATGTTTTCTGTTTGTGATGAGTGTAGTAAATGTTTATAGCACATCTGTTTGTAACTGAATTAATAGAAAAAAATGTGTCAGAACTAAGAAGTGTGTTTGTTCTGCCGACCTGTGCTCGCTCTGGTCTCTGCAGCTCACGCCTCCATCAGACGTAAGTGTTTGGGTTTCTCCTCACATCCTGTAGTAGAGGTTTGTAGAGAAGCTCCAACACGGAAGTGCTATCAAACCGCACTTTACACACAACAGACCCTTCCTCTTCAGTTCATGTTGAAGATCTGGCCCAAACGTCCAGAAGGATTTGTTGGTGCTTCTCTGGATCCTCATCCCTCAGTGGAACCTCAGGTTTTCTCTGGAACAGGAACCATTTAGCAACCAGCCCCTATAAAAACCCCGAACTCTCGATCTGACCTTTCTGTTCTCCCAGCAGAGCAGTCCCCAGATTTATCCGTCCGTCCTCCTGCTTATTCAGAACCGGGTCTCAGGACAGCAGTCTAATCTCCACAGAAACTCTCTCCAGTTCTGCAGGGGAGATGTTCAGGCAACCTTGTTTTTAAATGTTCCACGAGGGACGTCATCCGTTTTATTGAATCTATTCATTTTAAGGCAAATGAGATTTAGAAGAGGGTTAGGGTTCCGGCTGTGATGGTGTTGGGGGTTGTTTCCATGGTAACCAGCTGCTCTCACAGTTCTGTGGGTGTGTCTGCAGGTTTCTGGATGGACATCGGTCAGCCTAAAGACTTCCTGACGGGGATGTGCATGTACCTGCAGTCGCTGAGGCAGCACGCTCCCGACAGGCTGCACACAGGGCCCGGTTTCCTTGGCAACGTCTTGGTGGTGAGTCCCGCTCGCCGTCACTTCCTGTGAAACGAGTGTCTGTTGTCCATGGCGGTCTGCTCACCTCCTCTGCAGGACCCAACCGCACAGATTGGACAGAACTGCACCATCGGCCCGAACGTCACCATCGGCGCCGGCGTGGTGGTGGAGGATGGCGTGAGGATAAAGCGGTGCACGGTGCTGAAAGGATCCAGGGTTCGGTCCCACTCCTGGTTGGAGAGCTGCATTGTGGGATGGAGCTCCTCTGTGGGTCAGTGGGTGAGTAGAAAGGCAAAGCTGTTGAACAGGAAGCTGAAGCGTGGTCTCACCGGTGGGGGGTTCTGCATCCTCAGGTGCGCATGGAGAACGTGACGGTGCTGGGGGAGGATGTCATTGTAAATGACGAGCTCTACCTGAACGGCGCCAACGTCCTGCCCCACAAATCCATCAACGAGTCGGTCCCAGAGCCGCGCATCATCATGTAGCAGCAGAGGAGGTTCTGTTCAGACCGGACCGGACACCCGAACTGTGCCACAGAGTGGAGGGGGCGATCAGGCGGGTGGAGGAGGAACACAAAGCTCTTTTCTTTTCTGTTTTGGATTCTTTTATACATGTTCTGGTTCTGCTCAGCTGCACAGAGAGCAGGGCTGTTAGCTGAACGTCTGACCCGAGGTTCTGATCAAGACAGACGGGGGCTGGGGCACTTGGTGGAGGGTTAAATAGGGGGTGTTGTGGGGTAGTCGTGAGCGGGGCTGAGAAGAGTCTTTTTTCAGTGTGTAGTGTCTGTAGATCCTGTAGGGGTCACTGCAGATGTTTGGACCGTCACCAGAACCAGTGGAACCTGAAGAACTTCCATTGCTGCATAGGCTCCAAGAGCCCGACCCGCAGAAAGGTGGATGCTGGGATTGTTTGTGTGCACTTCTGAATGTAAGCCAGTGGATCCGCCTCCATTTGTTCAGAGGCGGAGCTGAATAAAGGTCAGGTTTGAGCGGAGGACCGGGTGCAGCAGTTCTGTGGTGTGTCAGGCTGCATCTTAGACCTGAAAATGAATGAATGGCTTCAGAAGGACCCCACCCCCCATCCCTGCTGCGCTGAAAAGTACATGAAGGGGTAGTTTCGGTGTCTGAGGTTGGTCCAGTCTTTGCTTTTGTGCGTTACTGATCGATGGCGGGCTGTTAAACGCTGCAGATCCTTCTGGAGACCCACTTTCAGCCTTTCTGCAGTCACCTGAGCAGCTTCTGTCGCCTTCAGGCTGTTTTCCGTTAAAGCTGCACTTTGACTTACGTTAGATGGAACCAGCCGGATCCCTTGAAGAAGGCGTTATAACCTTCATCCAGATGAGGTGTTGGTGGGTGGAGGAACGGTGCCTGCATGATATGAAAGGAAGTGTTGGATCTGATGGTCGTCAGACTGCCTGAATTCCTCTCAGAGGTCAGGAATTCTGTGATCAAATGCATTTTCTCTGCTGAAACTGTAGCGTTCAGGTGAAGGACGTGTGCGGCTCATCAGACACTCAAAACGTGTTTCTATGGTTCTGCAATTTGTGAATGATACTATTCAGAGCCGTGTACTTCCTGTCTGAATGAAGTCGGTTGATAAAATGAAATGTTTTCTAAAGAAAAAATGGCAACAGTTTTGTTTTTTTTCTTTTTTATGTAAATGAATTTTCCTGAAGTTCTCTGGATGGTCTCAGGTTCAGTTTTCAATTATTTACATTTCTTTACACATTTTTACCCCAAATCCTACTTTTAGGACACTTACAAACGGTTAATGTTCAAATGTTAATAAAATTACATTCAGCTTAACTCATAGGCCATACATAGAGAGAACTAACTCTGTTTGACAACGGCTTAAATATATTCAAGTAAAAAGTTACGTTTTATTGCATTCAGTAAATTAAAGTAGAAGAAATTGCAGTTTTACATATTTCACTTTAAGAAGTCTTAAAAACTCTGTTTTTAAATGTAAAATGGTCAACTCATTTTAGTTTTCTAGAATCATTTTGCTCTTTTCGCTACTGCGCAATAAAAGAAGAGCAGAGCAGCAAAGATAAGGTTTAAAAACACAACCTTAACAAACACAATAGAATTATTAGTACTTAGTTGTTGACTTTTATTTGCTGGACTGGTCGCCAGTCTGTCGCAGGGACAGATTTAACCATTAACTATATATTTATAATGTAAACCAAAAACAGCAAAGGTGAATGGTTGAAAAGGATTTACCTGCAGCTGTTGTTCTTCTACACCACCTGAAAGGATTCTGCGCAGTTTAATTCCATTTTATTTCTACAGCCCAATATCACAGCCATAACCGTCTCAATGCGCCTCACACCGGCATTTATGCAAAGAACATAAAGTCAGTCATCAAATAAAAACAATAGCTGGTTGCTAAACTAAACTAACATTCCTGCACCTTTAGACCCTCCTTCTTGGTGAGGAATAATATAAAAAAACTATTCTAGGGAAAACTCAGAAACCTCAGGGATGGAAGGAGGGATCCTCTCCCAGGACAGACAGGCGATGTGCTCAAACTGTTAAAGAATTAGTTTATCTAACTCTATACCTACCTGTTTGAATAGTGTAGCAGATGGGCTTCATCCAGACGGAACTGGGGGACAGCTGGGGGCGAGACGAGCCAGAAACGAGGTCCATGACCAAAGACAGGAGCACAGACGATCCACTATGGAACTTCAGCGGAGCGTTTCAGTTCATTATCATGTCCAGAACAATACCGCCATCTAGAGGCCACAGACAGACATGCAGCCATGGAAGAGCTGCTCATCCACGCCTGTGTCAACATGGTAGTTTGATTCAACTCTTAATGACCCAAAATACTGGAAAAAAGGTGTTCTGGAAGCTGGTTCCAGAGGGCTGGTACGTGAGGCGGAGTTCTTTAAAGCAGAACCTGAAGGCCAGGGGTGTCCAAATCCAGAGCCGGCCTTCTGAGGCCTGGATGCCCTCGAGGCCTGGCCAAATTATTTTGGATTAAATGGGTTAATTTTTGCATTTAATTTATAAATTAAGAAAAGTAACTTTGGTGGAATCATTATAAAACAAACAAATGATCGACATTTGACATTTTTATCAATAAAAGAAACACAAAAACATATTGGACAAAACCAGTTCAAACCAAAGAAAAGTACCGGAGTATTTAAAGGAAAATACCAAACTAAAAAAGGCTGGCATCCCTTTAGAAACTCCTCCCTCTTTACCTGTGGCTGACCTTTGACCCGTGGAGACTGAGAGGATCAGCCATGAAGGACCCAAAGTTAATGTGAAAGCCACCCAAACACGGAGAACGACCGTCGCCACTCTAAGGATCCAGACTCGGATGTTTCTCTGCTCCTATGAGGACAAACTTAAACACATTTATAACGTTTTCTTTGTTGGCATACATGTTCTGAAGTCCACAGTGTTGAGTTTCCTAATGGAATACGGCACAGAATCCAAGCATAATCTGGATTAAACCCAGAATGAGTGGATTACCAAAACAATCTCTTTATTCTGCTCTTGAACCCATAAAGCCGTATGTGTATCTAGAATCAAACAGTCGCTTAGAAGTGAAACTCTCTCCAGCTGCTCTGATCAGCAGGGATTAATCAGTATTGATCATCTAAAACAGGTCGTCTCTCTGTAGCGCAGAAATGCAGCATCAACATGAAACTAAGAAAAAAAGCATAGAAAACTTCAACAGACAAAAACGGTTGGATTTTACTTTCTATGCTCCAGTTTTTTTAAGTCTGTAAATGAAGCTTCAGTTCACATTTTTCCAAATACCTTCCAGTTTATAAAATCATTTGTAGTATAGAGTTAGTGGTTATAAAATTAGTCAAAAGTCAGTTTTCCAACTTGCTGACATCAAAGGAAGTTTTCAAAGTAAAAGCTCATTCCAGAGGAGTGCTTTCAAAATAAAAAAGTCAAAATAAAATTCATACAGAGTTGGTAAAGAAGTCACCAAAATAAAAGCTTAGCTTGCCAGAATAAGTTTCACTGGAACAATGCTTCAAAATAAGAGCACTCCAGAACAGAAGGACCCACAGATGTACATGGGGCCCATTTCTCAGGTCATGCAGCAGCAGCTCTGTCGCATCAAACTGCAGTCTCTGCATGAGTAGCTTTATTCAGTCTGAGGAGCAGTGCGGCTTTGGACGCGTTTTCCTCCTCCAACGAAAAGAGGAGCGCCGCCATCTGTCCCTCCTGCAGACGCTCGGGGTTCTACTTCAGAACGAGCGTTGCTTCCGAGCCGTCCTTCGTCTTCAGGTACAGCCCGTAGGTGAGGTGGTGCTCCCTCCTCAGAAAGGCGTAGAAATAATCCGACACCAGCAGGATCTAAGAAGTACACACGAACAAGAACTGTGCGTTCAAAAAGATACAACAACTTTAGCTAAATGAAAACATCATTTCAGAGCACCATCACACAATAACTGGTTACATTTTGTTGGAGTTTGTGTTTAGTTTTCTTCTGAAGTCCCTTTGGTATGTCTGCAGAACTAAAAGCAAACTTCTTTATCAGTCCGTAAACTTTAAAGACTTTAAAAGGTTGGTACGTCCACCAGTCAAATCCACCAAAAGCCCCGCCCCTTCACATTTGGTTTCACCCAAGAGCCCCAAACGTCCTCTGTAGACTATTTCTATACAGTATGAGAAAGGCAAATGAGTTTAGCTGTTAAAATATCATCTAAAATAAGAAAAAGAATCATTTAAGTCATTTAGATGTTTAAAATATTTGTGTTAAAGTATGTTTTAGTTCTTGTACATCTCAAAGTTGTCTTCATTTTCCCCATCATCTTTGTAAACACTGAAGTGTACCGGCCCGGTTCAACGGTTCTGGTCAAAGACCTGAAGCCAACCTGCCAATAATTGTCCCACAAAGATGTCAAGAACATTTTTTAGGTCACCGATGCAAAAAAAATGGTACGAAATGAATCAAATATGGGCTCAATATGGGCTGCATGGTGGGGGCAGTGGTCAGCACTCTTGTCTCACAGCAAGAAGGCCCCAGTTCAAGTCCCGGCTGGACTTGAAACAGTGTCACCAATGGGGGACCTTTCTGTGTCAGTCATGAGTAGGGCTTGGATATCTGGAAATCCTGCACACACTGCGGCCCTCGAGGCCTGGAGTTGCCCATCCCTGTTCTAGCCGGTTTCTCTGCTGTGGCCGACAGCGCCCCCTGCAGGCCACTCCTTACCTGCGCCACATTGAACAGCAGAGTAATTGCGTAGTAGAAGTTGGAGTTGGCGCTGCCGGCGTAAATCCAGAGGTGCCAGAGAACCGGGAACAGCGCCGAACAGGCCAGCAGGACACAGGACACCAGGAAGATGTTTCTCAAGACTGGAGAAGAGAAACGTTTGAGAAACCTCGGCATCAATCCAGGAACGGAAACCTGGACGACACACTCACAGCGGTGCAGGTGACTCCACAGCGGGAGGAAGGCCATGTAGAGGGCGATGTCCCCCACTGTGGGGTATGATTTAAAGATGGAGATCACAGCCAACTGCATGAAGATCAGGAACACGGGATGCTCCCTGCAGCAGACACACAGGCAGACAGACACTGAAGAACCGGAGCAGAGAGACGCTCTGCGGCGACTGGATGGAGCGCACTTACTTGAGTTTGATGGACAGAGGGATGGTGTAGAAGAAGACGTTGATCTGGAAAACGCAGAGGAAGAACAGGCGGAAATGTTCAAACATTTCTGCAAAGAAATACCAGAAGAGGCCAATGTTGGGGGTCAGGTCAGGAACGAAGAGGCTGCAGGGAGAGAAGCAGGAAACGTCAGTCACCTGGCGGGGAAATCATCTTTAAAATCCTCATTATCCTCACAAACACAAGGAATCTTCTTAAGACATGTTTTTTAAGTACTGTAGTCTTGAAGTAGAGTCATCGCGACCGGGATTCAAATTTTCTTCCTTGAAACTTTTTGCCAAGTGAAGACGATCTGAAGTCCTGTTGCAGTGACTCAACTTCAAGACGACGTCACCTGGATGAGGAAGAACCTTAGCTGCTTGGCTCCTCCTCCTCACCAGGAGTCGCTGTGTCCTTCCACTCACATAAAGCCGTAGACGGACGGCATGTAGTCCCAGGAACCGAGCAGGAAGAAGGACAGACAAACGAGGACGAACAGGCTGCCCAGGTACATGAAGAGGTATTGAACCACAAACCACCAGAAGCTGAAGCGTCGGAAGTTGACCGGGATGTACTGACGCTGCAGGAGCAGACACAGGGAGACAGGAGTCAAAGATGAGGAGAGCGTCGGGACGCTCTGGTCAGCAGGACGAGACACACCTGCATTAAGTAGAGCATGGCAGGAGCGCACAGGGTCAGAGGGTAGATGGACTGATACGTGGCCAAACACAGGAACACGGCGCTCAGCAGAACGTTTCCTGAAACAGAGAGAAGGTCAGAGGTCCACACTCAGCAGGAGGTGTCCAGCAGGAGTCGGATGTCTGACCTTTGACCGTGCAGAGGATGAAGAGAGAAATGACCGCATTGTTCAGGCCGCAGGTTGACTTGGCGACGCAGGACAAGATGGTGAACGGGTTCAACAGGTAACTGTGGGAGAAGGACAGCTGAAGCTTCGGCTGGTTCCACCCAAACGCAGGACAGCAGAGCTCTGAGGACGACTCACAACATGGCCACTTTGAGGGGGATGTAGTGCATCTCCAGGGGGGTCCTGATGAGCTCCAGACAGTCCGGGGGGTAGCGGTCTGCCTCCAAAGCAAACTTTTGTTTTTGGAACTGTGAACACACGCAGAAGTCTGGGTGAAGATGTCCGTCAGAACAGATATACATCCAGAAGTTCTGCAGCTTTCTCACCACTTGTTTGTTGTAATCCTTTGCTGCTGCGTAGAGAGCCACAGCCGCGATGACGTCTGCCAGCTGAGGACACAAACCAAACATCCGAACCAAACCTCCTAAAGAAAGACCTTCAGGGAAGGTGTTCTCCCACTCACCATGAACGTGATCTCTGCATAATCCACCAGGAAGTGGAAGAGGTAAATGATGAGCGGAGTCTGCAGACAAACAAACGTGATGAGGATCTGAGCTGAACGTCCACGTCCTCCAACATTCAGTCACATCAACCAAAGCAGCTTCTGATCAAAAACCTTCAAGCTATGTTCACACCGCCCTCTGTAGAGCGCGGTCACGCCACCACTTCAAATGAAAACTTCATTTCAACGCGCATATGTGTAAGCAAGTTTCTACAACCGTTTCTGAGCTCTGCGTGAAAAATGCACCACCTTTGAACGCGCAAGGAGAATTAAGCTTTGACCAATCAGAGACTCAGATGACAAATCCGAGTCCCTGATTGGCCAAAGTTCAACTGGTTTAACTTTGAATGCACGTTCAGTCGCTGTGTTTTGTACATAGAGCCTGAGAATGGACTTAAAAACGTACACAGCGACGCGTGAATATGAGAGTTTTGAACACAGAAGCCTGAAACGCCCACATGTAAATGTTTGCATAAACTTTTCATTGGAAATTACTGATTGAACGTGGCATTGCCGAGGCCGGTGTGGACGTAGCATCACAGCCACTGCGCTTCTGTCTAGAAAACAAGAAAACACAAATGTCCACAAACCTGCAGACCTTCAGGTGTTCACCACTCACCTCATGGAAAACATCTCCAGAGTACGGAGAAACTCCCAAGTCAAGCAGAGCGAGACCTTCGATGACTGCAAAGCAAAAAGGCGGCAACAAATCCTGTCAGTCTGAACTTTAGGTTCATGGTGGTAGAAAATGTCAGGACGGATCTTTCACAAACATCAGAAGAAATCCCCTGAAAATGATCCAAAGTTTCCTCATTCCCAACACAATATTGATGCCATTGATGACGACAACTGTTTGTGTGTTTTAGCTTTGTGTGCTGCAGCCGGACGACCTCCTGAAACGTTCACGCCACATTTACAACCGTCTTGTTTCAAAGGGAGACCGCAACTTTGCAATAAAAACCAGAGATGTTCCAGTTCTTCCTTATGCTACTCTGTTGAACAGAATCATGGAAGTGAATCGTTGCATCCTTACAAAATACATCCCGTTTGCTGCTCTGGGTCTGCCAGGAATGAATATTATGGTCATGTTGAGTAAACCTTGTGAGTGGGACTTTTGGCGCAGAAGTAACCCTATGTTGACATCCCAGCATTCCTTTGTTTACACTCTCTCACTAGCTTACAGCCCCTCACACCCCAACCATGTCGCAACCTAACGGTGCAAAAAAAAATGGTGAGCAACATCAAAGCTCTCCAAACATCATAATCATAATTACCACTGCTGGGAATGCTTTGGAAACAGATCAGAAGACGTTCGGAGCGGGACTTCAGTGAGCCAAAACGTCTTTTTTCGGAGGGATTTCCGTCATATTGACAGTTTTATGTTCTCGGTTGGAAACCGTTTCCTGTTTTAGGCCTCAGAACCTTCTCGTTTTCATCTCTGTCTTCTTCAGTAACGTCTCACACAAACGTCAACGGCTTTCCTCCTGGTCTGAGCGAATCATTTCCTCCTTTCCTCAAACTTTCCCTGCCTCTAAGGCTCTTTCTTCAGCCTCCAGGTTCTCCTTAATGGACAGAAGGATCCAAACATCTCATTTCCTGCTCCACTGGGAACGTTGATGGAAAACACTGGGAACGTTGATGGAAAACACTGGGAACGTTGATGGAAAACACTGGGAACGTTGAGGAACGCGTTCTTCAGGACCAAAGAGAACCAGCAGCTCTCCTGTTCTACAGAACCTCCTCAGATTCCTCACAGCCCTCTCGTTACTTTGAAGTAACTTTAACTTAATGCAGGAGCCAGGTAACGCGTTACAGCTCGGATACAGTCGTATTCAATGTAATAGATTACTTTTAAATACGAGTTACAACCAATGACTATAAATCATTCCAGATGAGTTCCTTCAGTTCGTCTGTTTTTGGAACAAAAATCGAACCAGACTCAGAATCGGACTCCGTTTCGCGTTCAGACGTGTCTTCTATCTCTCTGCTTCCAAACGTCACCGGAGTTTTTCGGTCGTTTTCGTGGCTGAACCGGTTTCCCGCTGCAGCAGGGCTGTGACCGGTGTGCTCCGGGTCCCCGCCGGCGGCCCGCTCACCTCTCTTCCAGGCAGTGATCGGTGACACCACCTCCACCCTCTCGGAAATTAGCTCTGCCAAACTGGAGCGGAACAGAGCGGCACGGACCGTCACGGCTACAATGATTAGGACCGTCAAGGGAGCCGCCATCTTCACGAGGAAGCGCTCTCGACCAGGTGCATGCTGGGAAATCCAGTCTACCATCTGCTGTCGGGAAAACCTTTACCTCCAACGTCTCCTGCACGTTTACGAAGTCTAAACAACGAGAGGGGTCGAGTTTAAGGGGGAAAAATACAAAAAAGACTTATGAAACGTACAAAAATCACAAAACTGGACATTTTAAAATCTGTAATCAACCAATCCAACAGTTTTAAAGCAGCTTCCCTGTCAAGTTTACTTCTAGTGATCTAAAAGTTGGGTTTACTTTGAAAAATAATAATTTAAGCAAATGTACTCACGACCAGAAGTTTTTTTTTTTTTTTACCTTAAATATATCAATTCAATTAATGTACGAATCAAATATTGTATTTGACTATTTCAAAGGGAGTCCCCAAATATGTCTTTTCAAAAGGATCTTACTGTTAATTCTAACTCTCAAAAATATTTTTTAGAGATAAAAAATAAAATTAAGACGGTCAAGTCTGCTGTTATTTTTAAAGGGCATCTTTAAAGGTAAACCAATTATATCTTTTTTCTTTATTTTGACAACAAACATAACATATTTACAACCAATTGAAAATAGATCGTGAGAAAAAATAAATGCTATCTGGGAATTTCTTTTAAGATGTCATCATGTCCAATATTAGCAGGTATCCCTGTCCAAAAATTAAACAAAGAAGAATCGAACACGTTTAAAATAAATATAGATGTTTACATTTATTCTATACATAATGTTGAACAAAAATATTGCACAGAAGCATGAAGGTTTTGTTTGTCATAATTCAAAACAAAATGCATTTTTAAATTTAAATATAATATATATAATTTATATATTTTTTGCATTTTATTTAGTATGGACGTTCTTTTGGGTCATTATGACGGAACGATGTCATTTACATGTTTTTAGTCGGAAGATTTATATGACGGAACAAAACAAAACTCAAGCGCAGT
Organism: Adrianichthys oophorus; assembly: GCA_036245035.1. Lineage (NCBI taxonomy): Eukaryota > Metazoa > Chordata > Actinopteri > Beloniformes > Adrianichthyidae > Adrianichthys > Adrianichthys oophorus. Next base: position 773,132 of record BSAI01000054.1, on the reverse strand, counting down.
TGGAATGAACTATTTTTCTTTTTCCGGGGGTGTATTTTTAAAAAATAAAAGTCATAGTTTACTGGTCCTGCAGTCACGTCACTTTTGCGTTGAATAAGCGTCTTGTTGTTCATTTTTATACTAGTTTATTTTTGAGTTATGACAGTATCATGTTTACGATATTATTTTAGTTTGTTTTATTTATGTTTTTTGCCTATTTATAATCCTCTAAAAGCAATATGCTTTACTTTGAAACTCCCAGCAGGAACTCGCTGTGGTTGTTATGGAACAGACAGCTCAGCGATTTTCGTTTTCTATTCTGGTTCTCTGCTGTGTTGATGTGTGAAAAAACATGGCAGGCTTGGAGGTGTTGTACACCTGTGTCGCAGGTAGCCTGGCTTGTCCTCAGGACGCGCTTGTGTGTTTCGTTCACTGGGAAATGATAAAGGGCGGGTACAGGTGCATCGGGTCCGGAGACGAGGTGGGTCAAACTAGCTAACTTTGTTTGCAACCACAGTATTATTTAAACACATTTACGATTAAAAAAAAACCGAATCAATTCAATGTTCATTGAGTTGGTTTCATTTTAGATAGTATCTTGTTGCTATCAGGGGCGGAGCTAGAACATTTAGGGGGGAAAGTGAAAAAATAAAAATACGTTTTTCAGGTTTATCATTGTTATTGATATCAAAACAACCTTTCTTTCATCCCAGGTGCTGCTTCTAATGTTCAAAGAAGCTTGTTTTTATGATTTCTGATTACTAATATTGACTCAGAAATGGGATGGAAACTGAAACTCTATTGAAGGGGATTCTTCTACACCAAGTTGCATCTTTCTCCATGTCAGTCACCTTTGACCTTCTGAAAACATGTGGATGCATCCATGTTTCTAACCATTTTTCTCTCGTGCAGCTGACGTGTCATGTGGTTTTACACCAAACAAACAGACTTTCTGTAAAAAGTGTCATCTTGTTTGGCAGAAACTTTAGTCACACTTGGTGTCTTGTAACCCCCCCAGCCCAGCAGTGGTGATCGGAAGTCTGAGCTGCTCCCTGCTGACTGGAGCAGCAACAAGGAGCTGTACAGTCTGCGCTATGAAGCCGTGGACACGGACGCCAAGATGCTGCTGAAAGCTATCGCCGTGGACTCTGCTCTGATATTCAACCTGATGGTAGGCATGGGGGGGGGGTCTTCAGGAGATGGAAACAGTCTGTTTGAATGAAGGAGAACTACGCATTGAATACAAAAAACTCTGCAGCAAACCTTAAGTCTGAGACAACATGAACAAAATAAGAACTTAAAACAAAGAGACCATTCCTATGTTTCATGTCAACATTTTGCTCTTTTTAAAATTATTTTGGAACATTTAAAATGTTTTGAATTATTTAGGTGTCTGATTGTCAACTGTTTAGATTATATAAGGAACACACACATTGAATGTATTTATAAAGTCAAGACTGTTGACATTTGAAGATTTAGTGGAACAGTTTAAAGTAAACAACAGAGGTGTCAGAGATTTTGTATTTACTTTAGAGCATGAAAGTCAGAGGATTTTAAGTTCAATTGTCTTGTATTAATTTAAAACAAACATATTTTTCTGTTGTCAGTAAAAGTTTGGAATTCCCAACAAAAGGTCTACAACAGTAAACTTTTATGTAAGAAAATATTTATAAAGAAGAAACGTTAGGCATAGATTTTGTGTCATTAGTGTTGTGTGGTAGGAGGCATGACGGCCATCGAGGTGCAGACTATTCCGTCATGGAAACAACAGCTTTTAAATGAAAGAACAGGAGGCCAAGCTCTGCTCCACACGTGCCTGTTTTATTCTCTATCGAGTGCACACACAGGTCCCTCTTTGGGTGTTCTATGGCAACAATTTGTACCCTCAACACGTATCACTGTATTTTTTCAGCTTTAAAGGGGTCATACCATGATTTTCTTAGGCCTTTCAGAGTAAACTATATCCATATATATGAGCATATGTTACATTTGGAACACTAAAAAAGGATTTATGACATAGGAGTTATTTTTGTACCTGGAAGTAAAACGACTCAAACGAAAAAACGAAAGTGTGTGTTAGCCTGGGGGCGGAGCTGGCAGCGAAGACTCTTCCTGGAGGGGCGGTCCTCAATCTATGACGTCAGCTCGTGAGAACCTGCTCGTTTACATGGGTAGGGGAGGGGCTGCTGCAGAGAGCACAGGTTTATAGAGAATTCCTCAGAAATGCGTGAACGGATCAAAATACAGCTTTGAGGTTTATAGGGAGAAATGAAGATTATACCAATGCTTTCACCACAGGTTTGTTCACCTTTCCTTTCATTTGAGCTGAAACTCTTCTATCACACATCACACCTGACACTTTTCTCCACCCATTCCACATTCAAAGTCTCTACTCTCAGTCCAGCACTCATGACTTTCCTCTTCTCTCTCTTCCTACCAACACGGCTTCCTCCTCTCCTTCTTCGACCAACAGCAGTCTCATTTCCACCATCACCCTGTCGGTGAACAGCAGCGGTGGCGGTCATTGTTTACTCGGGTCTCGACCGATCTGGTGTGGATATCATTGGTCTGATTTGCATGTTTGCAAAGATTTTAAACCGGATGTTCTTCCTGACACAACGCTCTGTATTTATCCGGGCTTTGGACCGGCACAATGAGACCCTGGTTTGGGCCCCTCGTGGCTTCATTAGATTCAGAAAGAAAATACCAATGTTAGTTTCTCACGGCTCCTCTTCAGTCTTGTAGAACTGTATTGAATATGTTAATGTGTGGAGATTCTCCTCATGAAAGGAACAAATAAACAGAACAAGAACTCAGAAGGTTGAAAAGCTCTGGAAGTTTTCGGATTTTCTGATCGGGTTTTTCAGAAGTGCTGCTGACGTCAGACTAAAGCTGAATAAAAGTCTAATAAAAAGATGAGACCGTGTAACGAAGGGTTGATGGTGTTTGCTTTCTGTGTGTTTGAAGAACTGCCGCACGCAGCAGGTGACCGACCTGACCGTAAACGTAAAGGATCACGTGAACGCTGATCATCTGGACACCTTTGACAGGTTGGTGTGAGATTACCTGTAAACCTCAGAAAAATGTCCTCTACAGGAATCACAGCAGTTCCTCCTGTTTTTATCAGGCAGACTCACAGATCAGGAGCACAGAGGAGTTCCAGGTGTAGAAGGATCTAACTAAAGCAGAACCAATGAAACAGAAGATCTGTGAAGTGATTGATTGATTGAAGTCCTTTTTTTCTAAAGGGTTTACATAAATGGAGACAGTTTGTCAGAGAAGGTGAAGGCTCAGCTGCTCCCCCCCCGGGAGAAGCTGACGGAGAAGAAAGCAGGGAGAACGAGTCTGCGGGAGGATGAAGACGAGGCAGAGGGAAGGAGGAGGAGAGAGGAAAACGACCCTCTACGGATTCCCAACAGACGTCCTGGTCCGGGAACGCCGCATCTATGGTTGGAAAACACAAATCTGTTTAATTCCACTCGCGCTGATTTACCATCTGGTTCTCTGTTTTATCACAGTGCAATGGGATGGATGTGGACATGCAGTCAGATGTGAATGCCTTTTTCTCTATTTATAAAATTCTTTTCTACAGATGAATATCCTGGTAGTTAAGATAAAACCAAGATTTCTTTGTTTGAACATTCTAAGCAGAATCAAGTCTTTCTACAGCTGAGCTTTAATTTTGAAAGGTTTATTCTGTCTGCATTAGTTCATAAACATCTCATTGAAGTTCTGCTGTGATGCGGCGCCTCCTTTTATCAAACGCAACTGTTCACCGCCAATAAACTCCCTCCATCTTTGCTGTAAAAGCTGTCCTCTCAGTAGCACAACAGACACATTTATGAATTTCAGCAATTGAAAACCAAGCGAGTCCAGTGAGCCGTTGGTGGACCCCGCCCCCTGTGGTGTGGTTGGATAATTATAGTCACAGGTTTGTGACATCACAGTTTCTGAAGATCCTCTGGAAAACGTGTCAGATGTAAATAAAGTCATGTGATGTCTCTGACAGAACAACATCCAGGTACGACAGCTAAACTGGGCTGTCAGATTAGTGTGTGGACCCGGAACTAGTATTTTTGTTTATGACACGTTTCATTTTCAGTGGTACTGAAGCAAAAATGAATTATTCCTGGCAGTCACAGAAACCCTTATCGCCGATATCGGTTACTTTCAGCCAAACCACCAAACCAGCTCCCAGGAACAGGAACCTCAGTTTTATGGTTCCTCTCCAGATTAAATGTCTGCAGAACTCTCTGTTGTTTTCCTGGAAAACAGAGTTTATAACCAAAACTAAAGTCAGTGATGAAAGTTGCAGTAAGTGGAGGAAAATGACAGTAAAATCGTTTTGTTTTGTTTTTCTCGCCGTAGAAACATTTTGTTCTTTGGGGAAAGCAAACGCTGGAGTTTTCCTGCTGAACCGAACCGTAAACGTACGTCACCATTCTCAGATGTTTTTATTTATTCAAATCAAACTTTATCTATACGACAATACCTCAAAGTGCTTTGCCAACATAGAACAATGAAGAATCAAATGAATAAACAGAATGCCTTTAACCCCCCCTCCACCCCCGGCACAATGAAACATAAATGACACGAATAGAACTTCAAAAGTGGAAACCTGGCGCTGATGTGAGGAAAGGATATTTATTCTTGGGGTTGTTTCATGGTTCTCCTCTGAATGTAGTTTGTTCATTCACCTTGGTACTTGTTTTTCCAGGCCGGATGCTGCCGTTCCACCATTTGCCGCTGGGGGAGCAGATCTGGATCCGTTCGGGTGGGTGTGTTTTCCTCCTCTAATAACTTCCTGATGTTCACCCTGCGTTTGTCCTAATCCAAGGATTTGGGATGATGGATTATAAGATGCTGTCCTCCAGGTCGGCGGACTCACAAGCTTTGACCTCAAACCCTAAATCTGCAGAATCAGCATCTAGTGATGGCATGAGGATTCTCACTCTGACGTTTTGGTCTTTTTCTTTAGCTTTCCGTGTTTTATACTGAGAGGGGATGACAGCGTAACCCTTTCTTTATCACATTATTCCCGCTGGTCAGTATTCAACGCTGCTCCTGCAGAAACTGAAAGGTTAACCGTGTCCTCGTGTCATCAGGTCTCGAGGTGGCGGCGGGATGATCGTGGACCCCCTGAGGTCAGGGTACCCCCGCTCTGGATTTGACCCCTCCAGCGGCATCCCAGACATTCTGCCCCCCGGAGCCGTGCCACCAGGAGCTCGCTTCGACCCGTTTGGACCCATCGGACGACACAGACCGGGGTGAGGAAGCACTCGTGTTCTCCTGCATGTAGTGATGGAAGCTCCGCCTTTCCGGACTTTAACTTCAGCCGATGATGGACGAAAGGAAAACGCGTTTCTGTGGAATTTCATCATTTATAGGCTGATTCTGAAGAATTTTGATCCAAATTTATTCTAAATGCAGTTTTTAGAGAGAACTGAGTTCTGGTCGTGTTTTGTTTGCTTTTCTTCTCTTTTTATGACCCAAACTGCAGCAGAAAATCTCTCATCAGAAACATTTTTTGTGATCTTGCTTCCCAGGCCGGATCCGGACCACACGCCCCCCCCCGGCTATGATGACATGTTCATGTAGAGCCGATTGTGTTGGTTCTAAAATCCTGACCCGGTTCTGACCCGGTCACTTTGTTTTCAGCATTTTCATTCCGTGGAACAGAGGAGTCTTCAGGACGTGAAGTTTCTGCCTCATTCAGGAACATCAGAAATAAACTTTATTTAAATCCTGCTCATGATTCCTAAAATCCTTATTTTTTTGGAATAAAGTCTGAGTGGGTTCTCTGTTCCACCCCCATCTCTTCCGTTTTCTGCTGGGAGGGTTCTGCAGAAGCCTCCAGAGGGTGAAAGGAAACGCTCTGCAAACAGAAATCCCGGTCAGGAGTTTCTTCTTCTGATGAAAAATCAAAGAAACAGAACAAAGTTCAGCTGCAGATCTCCATCCATTTTTCTGAGTCCGTTTGGGGGCTGCCAGAGCCTAACCCAGTCACTGCTGGGTGAAGGGGCAGTGCACCTTGGACAGGTCGCCAGTCTGTCGCAGGGCCACGAGCATGCAGCCATGCACACCTACAGGGACGATTTAGAGTCAACCGAAGCCCTCTTTCTGTGAGGCGCTAACCACTGCGCCAGCGTGCAGCCACTGCAGATGTCAGACACAAAGTTCTTCATTTTAACCGTTACATTGAGGAAAAAAAACAGCTTTTCAATCCTGACTGTCACTTTTTAACAGGACAAAGTTCAGATTAAAGACAGTTTAAGAACAAACTGGATTTAATTCCTTATCTGGCTGTTAGATGATCCTCATTCTGAAGTTCTGATCCAAACAGCAAACTTCTCCTAAACTCCAACAAATATCCAAAGTAACAAACAGATTTCACTTTTTCCCTCCGTTGCAGACTTTTAGTTTCACCACTTCAATAAAGAAACAGGAAGGAGTCAAGGAGCTTCAGTGGAGAAGCTGCTGTGAAGGTGTAAATGTCAACGACCAATCATCGCGCAGAATGGTGTTTACAATAAATCAACACAGGAGCAACTGGAACCGGTTCTGTTTCTGACCAAACTATTCTACAAAAATGACTTTTTGAATGAAAAGTAGGTTTTAAAAAGTCGAGCAATAACATATCACCTAAATATCCAGACCTGGTTGCCATGCCAACAGAGATGCTGCATCAGCTGATCTGCCTCCGGCTCATTTTCTCCTGAATCACCTTCCAGCGCTCTCGCTGATTCACCTTCTGACCCTGCAGTCTCGGAGACAGAACACAAAAGCAACAGAACACTGACAGCGTTTCCATGACAACCGAAGTGATGCTGCGGAAGGTTGATGAGAGAATGCGGCTGCAGTGCAGCTCTTTCTGGATTGGATGGTGCATTGGTGACTTCCATCAGGTCTGCTGCTGCTGTGATCCAGAGACCTTTGTGAACTCTTCACAGGAGGAGAAACCTGCTGGGAACATTTTCTCACAGCTTCGTTAAGGTCATACCAGTTTCTCTGAGGCAGCAGGATGTGTTGTGATTAATGAGACTGAACCTGGGGGGGTCGCAGTCCTGAACTCAAGAGTCCTTGAGTTTTGCTCAGAATCCTAAGCAGCTGTGGAGCGTGTGACCTCCATGAAAGCGCTTCGTTACCAAAACAGTGATGGAAGGACAAACAGGAAAAACTCTAGCCTGAAGTTCAATTTCTGCCCCAAAGTTCAGAAAGAGTGTAAATAAATCTGTTTGGAGGTGATGTCCACCTTCTCTCACACGCTCTGCCTCTCAGTTCGTCCTCACAAGGACTTTCCATGACATCTGAGAAGCCTCCCGCAGCAGAACCGGGTATAAATAGAGTCTGCGGTCACAGAGACGCTGCGCTGCTGGCAGAATACAGATGGAGTTGCTCCTGTGTCTCTGGTTCTCCTGCTGTCTTTGAAAGCATCACGGAAGAGAAGAGGACACGTTGGAGTAAAGCTGCTGTGATCATTTCATCAGCTTCTCTCAGACACTTCCAGCGTGTGAAGGTCTGCAGCATCCATGCAGGAGGATGACCTCTTTTGAATGATGGTTAAAGGATAATGTCTTACTTTTCTTCAGTTTGACTTCATCCACATTTCCGTCACAGAGCAGTAAATAAATCCTTCTGAAAACAATTTAAAAAATCTTAACATTTAATGTTTCTACGTCATTGTCCTCTCAACGGTCAAAAGATTCCTGATTCCCAAATGAGTTCATCCAATCAAAACCTTCATGCAGTCCCTGCTGACCCCCAGTGACCCCTGAGGACGCCCTCCTCAGCGTCACAGCTCCTTCCAACTTCATTAAGTACCAGAACCCCCCCCCCACACACACACATCATCTTCCTCCTCCTGCTCCTCCTCACAGAACCTGAGCTTCAGTCACAGTTCTCCTCCTTCACTCATCAAAGCTCAGACATCCTGCTGATGACCCCCCAGCATCACACAGGCCCCTCAGATTCCCGCTGGAGTTTTCTGCCATTCCTGAAACATTCATGAGGTCTGATCAGGATCAACTCCAAACCCTGGAAGACCAATTTCATCCCAACCTTTCTGTGAGCTGTTCATGTGAACAGCTTCAGATCTTACCGGATTCACCTGCAGGTCAGATCGATTCTCTGACAGGTTGAAAATTCATTCATAACGAGGAGAAAAGGTGTGAAAAATCTCCTTTTTTAAGTGCAAGACGCTGCACCACAGCCTCCACATTTCCCTCATCCACACAGAGATGTTCCTTCTATACCTCTACATGACCAGAGATGTGAGAGTCAATGTCACAGACACACAACCTGCGTTCCAACCGTGAACGCAGCTTTAGAAATGTTGTTTCTCCAAGAAGTTGAGGTCTAGTGACATCCACCACTGACTGGACTGAGAACTGGACTGAGTGATGTCATCCATAGAAAAGGGTTTTTCCCGGCTGCAACCAAATGAAGTCAACTCATTCACTATTTTTCTTTTTTACCATACGCACGCCGCCGTGTTGGAGCCAGACGTCATCAGTAAGCAGTGATTGGTTCAGGTCAGTCTGAGTCAACGTTTCTACAGTCTCACCAATCAGGAAAGAGCCTGTCGGGAGACCACACCCCTACCACTACATATAATCTGTCAAACAGTTTGATTGTTGGAAGTGGGGGCCACTGGGCTCCACCTGCCTTCTTTAAGGCATCTGATTGGTCAATTCAGAATTTGAACTACAAAAACATATCTTGAAAAAACAGGATTATCAAGAAAATGTTAAAAAGTATCTGAGCGAGAATGGTTATTCTGACCAACAGAAACTGTTTGTTTCTCTATAGAAGTCTATGGGGTTTTGGCTTCTTGGAGCCATTTCCTGTTTGGAACAAAATGGGGGCGGGGTCACTGTGTTCAGTTCTCATGTACAGTCAGTGGATACAACAGTCGCACAAGAAAGTACAGAAATGTGTGTGTATGTGTGTGTCTTCACATGATTCTCATTGGTTTGAACAGACAGGTGTCAATACTTTTATTCCATCCTAAACCGTCCAATCAACACAGAGAACTGCTCATTAGGAGAACCTTCAATCTTCTTTCACTAGATCATATATTTAGGAGTAAATTTGAACCATTTGAGCAGAAACTGAAGATTTCTGCTGCAAAAACCCAGCTGGATGTGTGACATCATAACAGAGAGGACCCAGTCATCAGGAGTATATTTAAAGCACTGATCTCCACACACTAAACTTTTCTGTCGTCTAATAAACAGGAACGTTGTTGACAGTTGGTACAGTCAGAACAATCATTAAGAGGAAGACTTCTGTCTTCAGTCAGAATCCCTCCGGTTACAAAAGTCCAAATGAAAAAAGGCTTTAAAAACACATTCATGCTTTCACACCAAACACAGGAAACTGTTCCTGCTTCGTCAGTATTTCCTGTCTGGTTCCCACCAGAGCTGAAGCTCCACCGGCAGCAGGAGGCTGCGCCCTGGACGCTGCGCCCTGGACGCTGCACGCGGGACGCCTGGTTTGATTCTTTTATTCAGAGCGTTGTTGGAGCATCTGCCGTTTGGACAGCGTTTACGTCTCTGACGACAGTCTTCATCCAACCGTCTGTGGCTGAAACATTGAGGCGGACATTCCGGTTCCTGCCGCTCAGGCTTTCGTCTCCTTGTCTCCTCCTTTGCTGCCACCATAAAGTTAGTCATCTCGTTGGATTTGTGGATTAAAATCTCTAAATGTGGATTAGACTCATCCCAGATGAGGAGCTGGATCACAGCCAGGTCTCTCCAGTAGGCGCCGCCGTGCTGGTGTTTCTGATGGCACACACGGATGACCTGCAACTCCCATAATGCAGCTGGGCAGTACTCAGACCCTTCTGAGCCGTTAAACTCCACATGCAGCAGCAGGTCCTGGTTCTGGTTTTGAATCCCTGCTGGATTCTGGCTGAAATTGATTCCGACCTTCAGCGCATTCCACCAAGCAGCCTCCGTCGTCACCTCCTCCTGGTTCCCCCGTGGCCAGCTGCTTCATCCTCAGGTTGATGGAGCCGTAAGTCCTCTTGGGTCGAACAAACGCCGCCCTGCGTCGATACAACTCCCCCCGGCAGATAGAGACCATAAGCAGCACAGACAGGAACATGCCCCCCAGGGTGAGCAGGCCCAGCCCTGCGATGATGCACTTGTCCAGGTGGGACCCCAGCTGGGCGTAGTACATCTCCAGCTTCTCCATCTGACGCGCTGACACAGAGTCTGGGTCCACCTTGGCCTCCCTGGGGATGGTGTACGCAATGACCACCAAGACGATCCCGCTGACCAGGAAGACCAGAGCCAGGATGAAGCCGTAGTCTGCAGAGCGGTCGTCGACCCGCCTGTCCTCCTGCCCCCCACCCCCCTCCACGGCTCCTTCCTCATCAGTGTAGGACTCTGGAGAACATGCTGGATGCTGCAGGACAGAGGGAGTGAGAACATGTGAGGAGGACTGGACCCTAAAGGTCAAAAAGGACAAACGAAAGAGGGGCAACCGTCCAGACGGTGCTCGATCACTGAACCGACCCCCCCCAGACAGGCACGCTCACCTTACTGCGGCTGGCTGAATGACCTGCAGACTGCTGCAGGATCTGCTCGTCCTGCTGGTATGAGGCATTCTCGAACCCCCGGCCGACACCTCCCACTGAGGAACTGGACCAAGGCGCCGAGGCTGCCGGGGGAGACCGACGTCCTCGCAGTTCCTGCAGCTCCACGGCGTTTGGACACGACTCCATCAGCCTGTGGTCATGTCTTCACGGACCTGCGGTCTGCCAGCCGTCACTGAACAGAAAGGCAGAAGAAGCTGCAGCGCGGTGATGTCATCACATCAGCCTGATCACTTTCATGGTCACAAAAAAACCCCGGTGAGACGGTCTCCTCTCAGTGACCTTATGGTGGAGCGTCTGACCTGAAACTGGAACTGATTCAACTATTAGAGGAGCAAAAGCCCGAGTTTGTAGATGAAGGTCCTGGATTAGCGGTCCTGCCTCACAGCAAGAAGGTTCATGGTTCAAGTCCCAGCTTGGGGACTTGAAACAGTGTCACCAATGGGGGCCCTTTCTGTGTGGAGTGTGCATGTTCTCCCCGTGCATGCGTGGGTTTTTCCTCCACCGTTAAAAAAACATGCTTCATAGGTTCATTGGTCACTCTACATTGTCCCTGTGTGGGTGTGTGACAGACTGTCCAGGGGTGTCCCCAGCCCAGCAGGGTTAGGCTCCGGCAACCCCGTGACCCCAAAAGGGACAAAAATGAAATAGAAAATGAATGAAAAAGGTCCTGGATTCCTCTGGGTGTTCAGAGATGAACAGCAGCTGACCTTTGGACCCCCCCCATAACTCTGGATGTTAACCCAAATGATGAACGTGAAGATGCAGCCCATGGACCACAGAGGTTCAAGGACAGAAAACCAAAAGTCCTTTTCCAAACTTCCTGTTTTAAAACGACGTGGCAGAACAAGTGCGGCTGAACTGACCGGTGTATCAGAACATGTTCAGATCCCTGCAGGTCAAAGCATCACTCACCTTTCATTCACGTTAAATCAGAGATGATAAGATCTAAATTGAAATCTGAGTGAGATCTAAAGGCCAACTCAGATTATAATCCGTTTCCTCTGTCCTTCCTGTTCAGGACTTTGGTCTGATGATGATGATGATGCAGATGTGTTGTCTCAGGTCATCAGGTGTTTCATTCAGGTTCTCTCCACCACCAGACCCCC
>BSAI01000054.1:685732-702857 GCA_036245035.1 Adrianichthys oophorus | reverse complement strand
ACAGCTCTAAGACTACAGCTCTAAGACTACAGCTCTGGATGTGGAGGAAAAGAGAATGATGGGAATACTCTTCCTCATGGGCGTAGTGTGAGCCTCTTCCTCACAGGACGATCATTTAAAAGCGACTTTGGTGATGGCTCGGTGATGAACACACGTCCGGACTCACGAGTGTTTGCGAGGACGCACCTTCTCCACGTGTTGCTGCATCTGATTGGCAGATCGGTCTGGAAGGATCTTCCTCGGAGTTCCGATTTCCTCGTCTGCATCGGCTTCCAGAAACACCCGCTCATCGAAGTCCCCCACCGTCAGCACGTACTCCTCATACTCCCTATTTATGGCTTTACTGTGGGAACAGACAGAATGCACCTCTGAGGAGACCCCACAGGAGAAACACCTTCAGACACTAGAAGGTTATGTACTTGTTATCTATGAAGTTCTGAGGGTCCAGCAGCTCCGTCAGAAGATCCTGGTTTCCCTTCAGGATCTGATGGATGCAAAGGAAGACAGAAGCATTACAAAGCTGTGGGTCAAACAGAGGATCAGGAAGGTGGTCATCCAAGAATGCAAAGTAAAGACCGGGAGGTGGGGTGGGGTGTACACAAGATGTCACATTTTGAACAGGTGAGGAGACATGAGAGCACCTGTCTCTGGAAGAGCTTCTGGATGTAGGGTTTGAAGTAGTGCTGCTGAATGCCTTTGGCTTCAACCACCAGCCCATCATGGAGCTCACACAACCAGTCCAGCACACAAGGGGGGGGCTCATCTGCCAAAACATGGCAGTCTGTGCGGTACTGGGGGGGCAGACCTGAGGAGAGAGAAGAGCTTAGATCTGCAGCAGAAACTCTAAAGGTTGCTGGTCCAAGCCCAGAAGGCCACAGGTTCTTCATGTGAACATGAAGCTTCACGGTGAGGAACGCTGGTTTGAAGCTCACTGGGGTCTTCCATGAAGCTGCTTTCTCCAACACGTGCCACTCAGATTAATGTATGTTAGTGTGCTTAGTGTGTGTGTTAGTGTGTAAACAGAAAAGAAGCTGTGTGACCGTAATGGAGCAGACCAACCTCTGAAAGACAGGTTGATGAGGTCCTTCCTGTTTGCACACAGCAGAGCGTTGCCAAACACCAAGTCCAGACAGCAGAGCAGCAGGTGATACGAGTTCACCAGGTCATCGCCGATCATACGGAAGTTTCCTGGACAAAAAAAATCATATTTTTGTGTTAGACGCCACAGAAATGACATCAAACCCCAGCAAGTTCATTGCAGGGTCAGAGGACTTTTCATGGCTTTTAACCTGCAAACACAGGAATCTTCTGTGTTTGAATATATGAATCTAGACTTGATGATGTTCTCTACATCATCTGTTTTCCACAGCTTTAGCAGATCTGAGCCCAGAAGGTCCAGAAAGGCCATCCTGCTGTCAGTTTGTTCCTTGGTACCTTTGGCGTAGACAAAGAGAGTCCAGCAGAACTTGAAGACATCGCTGATGTGACAGGGCAGCCGCCTGCAAACACACAGAAAGAAATCCTGAAGATTCCTGAAAACTCTGCATCTGTTCAGCTGCGGTCAGTGCAAACACGCCGCAGAGTTGGAGGAGCTGCATCTGACGTGGAGAACCTGAACAACCTGAACATGAAGCATCAAAGTCTGTGCAGGGACATTTGTGAGATCTGGGTGTTTCAATGAAAGCATAAATCTAAGGTTTTACAGTGAGTTGTCATGAAACCTGCACAGACATGAAGTTCCAGACTTATTCTCATACTTTCAGACAAAATGACATTTTAAGAGTGTGACAGGTACGAACTGCATTATGGGAATAATGCTTTACATTACTGGTTCAAAGAAGATGTAGCGTTTTTGAGTCATTAGGCAGCAGTCTGAGGTGTGCAGCAACCCACCTGTGCTTCCTGCTGCGCGGCTGCCGGGGGGGCTCGCTGCCCTGCGGGTTCTGGAACATGTCCATGAAGATGGGCTCAAACTTGCGGAAGATCACAGTGGAAACTTCAAAGTTTCGCTCGAGCCGGTCCATCCGAAGCCGGAAATCTTGTGACAGATTTGACATGTCCGCCCACTTCCTCATCTTAGAGAAGAACTGGATCAGGCTGGGAAGTGGACCAAAAACAAACGTGACCACAGCTGCAAACTTCAACTCCAAGCATGCACAGAAAGATCACATTTGACCAGGATTTACCATAAAATCCTTTTTTAAATTAGTTTCACATTAGATAAGAACAGACCTGAGTTTGGAGGAGCGCAGGATCCTGGTCAGGGACACACAGTTGCCCTCCATCAGCCCCTTCCCCACAGTGGGGATGGACCCCTTCCTGCAGGCGGCGTACAGAGAACAGGCCAGCCAGTGGACCACCTCCCCCTGGAGGAAGACAGCAGCACATTTCTGTATCACCCAGTTCTGCCCGCCCGTCAGTACCCAAATGCCCCTGGGCCTGGTTAGTGCCCAAATGCCCCTGGGCCTGGTTAGTGCCCAAATGCCCCTGGGCCTGGTTAGTGCCTCACATGGCAGCTCTGCCTTCAACGGTGTGTTAATAGAATGATTAGTGAAATAATGATGGTGGAAAAACAACATTTACTGTCACTAATGCTGAAAAAACTGCAACCATACCCTGACAGACAGAAGTCAGTGTGGAGATAAAACACAAACGCTTTCAGCATTTCAAGTTCAAAACTTTGCAGCAAAATCTCAAAGGTTTAAATGTATGAAATTTTGAATTTTGTATTGCAGAAATATTTAGGATTTAAGTGTTTCAAGGAACATGTTTAGACTGCGCTTTGCCTCCTTCAGCTCCTTGCGGGTCAGTCAATAGCGCCTCCCGGGGGCTCAAACGATCGCTGAACCGAAGTGTTTACCTCCAGGGTGTATGTATTCCATATGGAGGTGAAGTTCTCCATGGCCTCACTGGCTGTCTGCTCGTCCATGTTCAGCTCCTGACACAGCACCTCCAAACTCCTCCGGACCGAACTCTCCTCCATCCTCCCCGACTCAGAATCCGAAGACTCCTCCCCTCGCATTCACAGAACCGGCACTTCCCGTCCGCGCGCTCAACTCTGACCCAGAAACCCGAACAACGGCGGAGCTCAGCTCTCACCACAACAACACGGAGCCCGTCGCTTCCGCTAACCGCTCCCAACATGCAGCGCGGTGGCGCGAAAACTTCACCCTTCTGACCAATCAGAGACGAGAAACACAAAGCCCCACCTTCTCCGTCACAGAAGCTTGCGGATGTCAACTTTTTTCCTCAAAAACTTTATTTAAAAAGTACAAACAAACACGTTGAGGCATTTCTTTTGTAAATGTCAATAAAGATTAGTTAAAAAATGTCGTTTCGTAAATTTAAGAGTTGTGCAATTTACTTCGACCGACACATTATTTGTTAAGAACTTTTAAATGACCAGATTTGTCCACTAACGGTGTCTACCGTTGTAATCAGTCAGTGGGTCCATATAAAGGGCTGCAGGTAGCCACTGTGCTGTTTGGTGACATGGTGTGTACCGCACTCAACATGGACCAAAGGAATCAAAGGAAAAAGTGGTTTCAGGACATTAGAAAGAACATTTTAGACCAGCATGTTGAAGGAAAAGGCTATAGGATCCTCTCCAATTAGCTTGATGTTCCTGTGACAACTGCACATATTATTCAGAGATGTAAGATCCATGAGACTGATACGAACGGTAACTAAAGAGCCCAGAAAAACCTCTACAGAGAATAAAGATGAACTTCAAGCCCAAGGAACATCAGTGTCAGATCGCACCATCCGTTGTTGTTTGACACAAACTGAACTTAATGGGAGACGACCGAGGAGGACACCATTGTTGAAAGCAAATCATAAAAAACCAGACTGGAATTTTCCAAACTACATTTTACAAGCCACAAAGCTACTGGGCGAATGTCCTATGGACAGATGGACAGACATAAATGGAACTTTTTGGAAAGGAACATCAGCTCTATGCTCACAGACGGAAAAATGAAGCATATCAAGAAAAGAACACGGTCCCTACTGTGAAATGTGGAGGAGGTTCTGTTATGGTCTGGGGCTGCTTTGCATCTGGCACAGGGTGTCTTGAATCTGTGCAGGGTACAATGAAATCTCAAGACTATCAAAGGATTCTAGAGAGAAATATACTGGCCTGTGTCAGAAAACTTGGTCTCATTCACAGGTCATGGGTCTTGCAACAAACACAGCTAAAACACCCATGAATGTCTGAGAGGAAAACACTGGACTGTTCTAAAGCGGCCTTCTATGAGCCCTGACCTAATTCCTTTTGAGCATCTTTGGAAGGAGCTGAAACATGCCGTCTGGAAAAGGCATCCTTCAAACCCGAGACAACTGGAACAGTTTGCTCATAAGGAGTGGGCCAAAATACCTGTCAACAGGTGCAGAACTGTCCTTAACAGTTACAGGAACCGTATGATTCCTGTAACCTGTAACCCGTAAAAGGTTGTGCAACTAAATATTAAGTCAAGGGTACCATCATTTTTGTCCAGGCCTGTTTCATTTTATTTTTATTTTTTGTAAATATTTATGTCGAAGGATGGTTGAAAAACCATGTCTGATTTTCATTGGTTTAATTTCGTGTAAATTTTCTTTTTTATTACTTTTGTCAGATTTGAAGGATTTCTGTGACCATTCTGAGCTTTTCTTTCATTGACCAAAGGGTACCAGCAATTTTGTCCATGTGTGTAGAGATGGATGGACGGACGGACGGACGGACGGACAGATAGATGGGTCTGTAGGTACTTCATTCATCCCGAGGGAACTTGCAAGCTCATCCATTGCTCCAAAACACACATTAGGTTAAAAGTATGAAAACATTAAAAATGTTAAAAGTAATAATAGCAAATGTCATCAAACTAAAACAATTGCCAAATTCACCAAGAACAGAATAAAATTAAACAAAGTAAATAAAAGTAGTTGATAGTAGTGTCTTCCCCTTTTACGTCACCAGCTGAAGGCACTCCTTTGGTCGGCGAAGACTCCATGTAGGGGGTGACCGGTGTTTTTTCTTTTGCTATCCAGCTTGGACAGTAACCTCTGTTCTGTCACAGCCTCCACCGTTTCCATGTTTAGCCACACTTCACAACCTGCCCTGTTAATCAAGCAGTTCAGTTTTTTAAAATCCTTTTTATTTTGGCTGCCCCACCAACACACCACCACATAACACAGGGCTCTGAAACCACCAGACTGACAAAAAATAAACAGGAGTTTTCAGCAGACATTAAAAGAGGCCCGTCTTTTAAGAAGTAAGCCTGCTCTGCCCCTTTCTGTATATGGAGTCCATGTTTGCAGACTGGTTCAGATTCTAGTCCAGCAGGATTCCTAAGTATTTGTACCTCCACCTCTACTCCATCAATGATGATGGGCTCAACCGCGGCAGTTGCTCGACAGAAGTCCAGTACCATCTCCATTGTCTTGATGGTGTTCCGGTTGAGGCAGTTTCGTTGGCTCCAGTGCTCAAAGTTCTCCACCAGCTGTCTGTACTCACCCTCTTTGATACATGCCACAATTGCAGTCATCTGAGAACTTCTGCATGTGACATGTATCAGAGTTGTAGGGGAAGTCAGTGGTGTAAAGGTGAAGAGGAGAGGTGAGAGCACTGCGCCTTGTGGTAAGCCTGTGCTGAACTGCAGTTCCCCATTCTGACAAACTGTGGCCATCCATGTGGTTATCCACGACACCAGTTGGGAGTTCACACCAGAGGAGAGGAGCTTCTGCTATAGAAGGAGGGGCGTGATTGTATTAAAAGCACTGGAAAAGTAAAAAAAAAAAAGAGCATTCTAACGATGCAGCTCCCTGCGTCCACCGGAAAGACCCCGGTGTACAAGATATAGGACGACGTCTTCCACTTCAACCTAGGCAAACTGTAAAGGGTCCCTATCACTCTGCACCTGTGGTCGCAGGAGCTGCAGGACCAGTCGCTCCAGCGTCTTCATGACGTGAGGTGAGGGCCTGTAGTCATTCAGCTCGTTGCAACTCTTTTTGGGCACAGGCACAATGCAGGATGTTTTCCGTAGGCTCAGGTTGTAAACCGGCTGTAGGGAGTCTCCTGGTTCATCAGCACTCTGGCCTTTAGGAGCCGAGGACACACTGTCTGGAACGGCTGCCTTCCTGAGGTGGAGCCGTCTCAGGTCCATGCTCACTTGATCAGCAGTGATGGAAAAGGAGTGACAGTTGGGACTTGATGACCGAGAAGACGACAAAGGGGAGTCAGAGAAGAGGCAAACGGAGGTAGGGTGGTTGGGAAGGCTGGAGGGGAGCTGCAGTACAGAGGAGCTGGAAACTAGGGGGCAGCTTGGGGGGAGCCGAACTGGTTGAAGAGATCCTCAGCTCTCTCCTGACTCCTGCATGCCATACTGTCCCCCTTTTTCTACAGTCATAATCTCCATACTGTTCCAGACCTCCTGCAAGTTGTTTTCTTTCAGCTTCTTCTCTAGCTTCCTTTCATATGCTTCTTTGGCTTCCCTCATGCAAGCTTTAAGCTCATGTTGGACCTTTCTTATATCCACCCGATCCTTACTTCTGAAAGCCCTCTTCTTCCTGTTCAGAACTGCCTTGACTATACTGGTAACCCAGGGAAAAGCAGCGTGACAGGTCTGACAGGGACCACCACGTCCACACAGAAGTTAAGATAGTCTTTCATGCAGCCCACAGCCCCCTCAATGTCATCCCCATGAGACCCAAACAGCTCACTCCAGTTAGTGCTCTCGAAGCATCCTCTGAGAGCCTTCTCCTGATCTCCCTGATGGCGGTCAATTGCCTCTTCAGCAAGGGGTGTAGCCAGGCTGCAGGTGTATGAGGTTGTGGTCAGATTTTCCAAGAGGTGGGAGAGGGGCAGCTGAGTATTCGTCCAGAGTGTTTGCATACAGTTACACTGTTATGCTGCTAGCAAATCCAGATTGCAATCGCAAAACGCTTTGTGGATGATTTGGGTGACACCATCGCCTGTTGGCGTCCAGGATGAGACCACCACCAGAACCTGGGGTTCGGGTCACAGTCCGCCCTCACGGTGATGAAGCTGGGCAGATCCACGTTAGCATCTGGTACGTAGCTAGTTAGCCACGTCTTGGTGAAGGGGGAGACTACTCTCCATGGCACACTGTTGCGTATTGATCAGTCCGGTAAGCTCATCTGTCTTGTTAGACAAGGTGTTAACATTTCCCATAATAATGGAGGGGGCAGATGGTTTGAAACGCTCCCAGTTAGCTGCTTTAGCATTCAGCCGCGCTTTGTGTTTACGACCGACTCCCCCGGTATGTCAGCATAAGCTCAGATGGAATGACATGACGGAATTCTGAGTTTTTGTGTTTCCTGAGCGCCATTATTTCTTTTCTTGATTATACCAGCCAACTAATGCTGGCTTTCATTTGTAGAACGGAGAGAGCAAGTCTCAAAGACTTGAAAAACTTGAGAACATTCACACACCACAGAGCAACAACGATGCAGTCTCGCTCGAGCAGGCGCAATAAGGGAGAAGGAATTAAAGTTAGGTAAAGTTATTACAAGTTGAATTTTAATGCATCAATTGAAGGTTGTAGCTTCTTATAGTCACAATTTCAAAAATAATCTGCTGTAATTAAACTTGACATTTGTCATCCTAATGGTTCAATATCTATGAAAGAAAAACACACAGGACCCCCTTTAATGCTCACTTTATTTGTGTAAATCAATAAATCAGTTCAAACCCATTGACCACACCTCATTACTTCTGGAAAATAGTCATTAAAAATAGCTAATTTCTGCATAGAGTCATCAGTACAGTGAGGCATTTCCAATAGTTTTTACAATCTTTGGTCAAAACTACAATCTATGCTCATAATAATCACCACACACTAAACAAACAGTATCAGCTCTCTAAAATTGTGTTTTTCAAAGTATGAAAGAGTCAGAGAACAAAAAGAAAGTTAGTGTAAGTATCAGCTAAAAATACATGACCAAACCTTTGTATAAAAAGTTAATCAAAACTCCCAGCAGTTTTTTACTTCTGTGTACTTTAATTCATATGCACATTACTGTAGAGAAAGATTAGTCATTAAACGGCCTACAGCCCCATCCAGACTGTGTCTGCTCTCAGAGCGTGCTGTATCTGGAGAGATCTCTGGTCTCCGTCGTCTTTACCAGCAGTTTGGGAGCAGAAGAGCTGCTGCCGCAGTGGTAGCCATTACTTTTAGGAGCTGGAGGGAAACAGAAAACTCTGATGATAAGAAGGTCAGTAAATGTTTAGACACTTGCACTGCTGTTGTGGGACTTACAGTAGCTGGAGACAGCCTGGATGTTGAGGATGGATTGTTGTCCAAGTCTTAAGAAGAGAAGAGAAGCACAGGTGAACTTTAACCTGAACCACTTCTGGCCTTAAAATATTCTCATCAACTTTTCATAAATAAACAAATGCAGCCTTTTCATTTAGCTCCTGGTTTCAGAGACTACGTTTTTTGATGATCTAAAACTTTTTAACTGAAATGTAAATGTCACAAACAAGATTTATGAGCAACTGAAACCAATCCAGTCTTGAGAGTGGGAGGAGCCTGAGAGACACGTTACCACAGCAACAGTCTCCAGATGAAAGATGTTCTGGTTAATGAAACAGTCCATCCAGTTCAGAGTTTGTCCACTTTTTGAAACTGAGTAAAACTTTATGAAGCATTTTGTCTCAATAGTCGCGCTTCAAACTCATTAAGAACAGAGACACAATCAAAGGGTGGAACTCCCACAACATGTATGTTCAGGGTTAAGAGGTGGAATTATCATTTCAGAAAGATTTCCCTCCACCTGTCTTCCTCTCCCTCCAGGAGCTTCCTGTAGGTGGCGATCTCGATGTCCAGCGCCAGTTTCAGGTTCATCAGGTCCTGCAGGTGAAAACAGTGGTATTGCTTGAGTTCTGCTCTTGTCATTGGTTCTTCTCGTTGTGCCTGTCCTCACCTGGTACTCCCGCAGCTGTCTGGCCATGTCCTGCTTGGCCCTTTGCAGAGCATCCTCCAGGTCTCTGGTTCGGGCTTTGGCATCTTTCACAGCCAGTTCTCCACGCTCCTCCGCTTCAGCCAGCTGGTTCTCCAGGTTGGCGCGCTGAGGGAGGAGTGGGGAGAGAAGTGGTCAGAAAGGGAGTTGTGCACTGTATAAAAGCAGTCTTGTTGGTCGGTGAGGTGTACCTGTGCTTTCACAGCCTCTATCTCACTCTGCAGGCGGCTGATCAGACGGTTGACCTCGGCCACTTCTGCTTTCACCATGCGAAGCTCGTCTCCAAACTGGCTGGCCTGCACTGACATCTGATCGAACTGGAGGCAGAGAAAGGCTCTCTGTTACTCACACACCAAGGAATCATTGTTTTAACTCAAGGAATGTTTCTGCAAACTTTGATTAACATCCTAAGAATGACATTTTAGGAACATTTTACAAGAACCAGACTCATTATGTTCTGTTCCATCATCCTGACCTTGCTCTTGTACCAGGCCTCCGCCTCATCTCTGCTGCGGGCTGCTATCTCCTCATACTGGGCTTTGACTTCGGCCACAATCTGCTCCATGTTGAGGCTTCGACTGTTGTCCATTTGGACCACCACCGAGGTGTCTTTGATGCTGGCCTGCAGCTCCCGGAGCTCCTGGTTCCATTTCAGAAAGAGAACCATTTTAGCACCAAATTCCTTCAGTTATTAGTTCAAGAATGAAAACGTTCAAAAAGCTCATCACTGTAAAGTACAAAAAAGTCAAAAGGAGACAAAAATGGAAGATTTAAATGAATATAAACAACATAAAAATAAATAATGCAAGAAATTTAGAGAAGTACTACCTCCTCGTAGATGTTGCGCAAGAAGTTGATTTCATCAGTCAGAGCTCCGACTTTGTCCTCAAGATCTGCTTTCACCAAATAGGCTGAGTCTACATCCTGAAAACACACAGAGACAAACGTCAGAAATGTTTGGTTTCCCATTTACGTCATTATTGTCATTCATGCGAGGAATCACTGATGCTCCACCGAGAGAAATACCAGCATGTAAACATCAAAAGCTATGACATGATTGGATAGTAATGTATTCCTGACTCTTGCTTTAAAGCAAAAATAGGACAAGATAAAAAATAAATAAAGAAGAAATATCTGAAAGGGAGGGTTTAGCAGTAAAAGCCTTATGAATTTTCACCCCATGCCCTAGATCAGGGACAGGCAACTCCAGGCCTCGAGGGCCACAGTGTCTGTATGATTTCCAGATATCCAAGCCCTACTCATGACTGATTACCTGGTTCAGGTGTGTCCAACAAATTAGAACATGCCAGAGCAGGGTATGTTGGAAAACATGCAGGAATACGGCCCTCGAGGGCTGGAATTCCCTATCCCTGGTCTAGACCAAACTTATTACCACTTATTACCGCACGCAGGGTAAGGCAGGTGTCCTGCAACAGTTAAAGAAACTGGTAGCAGTGTTACGGTCAAGCAACAAAAATGGATTCAGTAGAAAGTAAGGTTAAAGTCACAGATTTCAAAATGTTGAAAAGATCCAGAAAAAAAGATGCACTCATGTTTAAAAGTCTCTTTCGAAAGGCTTGAAAATAAATGAGAGAGGAAAACCCTTTAAATTATGTATATTTTTCCACATCACTGGTGTTAAATCTGAGTTATAAAAGCAAAGTTTCAAAGAAGAATGAAATAAAAGTGCAGAATGAAGTGTTTTCATAATCTGAAGATGTGTTTTCTCAAATATCTGTAACAAAGCTTTATGTTAGAAGTTTCCGATGAAATGTGATCATCAGTCATTTAAAATGAACAGTTTTTTTTCTTCCTAAAGTGACATTAGTACCAACAACAAGGCGGGTGTGTCAGTGAACTTCCTGGTGGAGAACGACCAGCAGCGTTCAGGTGTGATATTAACGTCCTGACTGAGCGACAATGGAAGGCGAAAAGAAAGCACAACAGAACGGTTCACCTTACTCACCACACCTCTGGAGCTGAATAGGAAAATTGTGTTCTGACCTTTTTCAGGATAACAAAGTCGTTTTCCAGGTTGTTCCTTTTGTTAATTTCATCCTCGTATCTGTGGCAGAAAGAGCACACGATCAGGCTTCTTAGATCTGCAGCATTTTGCCCTTGAAATGTCAAGAATGTGTGGTTACTTGTGTTTATAGTCCTCCACGAGGCTCTGCATGTTCCTCAGCTCCCCGTCCAGCTTGATCTTGTCGTTGTTGACCAGGTCCATCTGGCGCCTCAGGGTGGCCATGTGGGCCTCAAACATGGGTTCCACGTTGGAGCGGCTGACCCCCTGACCCTGCAGCAGCTCCAGTTTTGTTTCCAGCATCTTGTTCTGCTGCTCCAGAAAACGCACCTGAAGGAAGCAGGCGGGAACGATGAACGGTGCAGAATGAGCAGATGCTGGATGAAGGTCACGGCGTTTCCGATTCCTGAAACATTTGTTTTAAGAAGTTTCTGAACTGTTAAGTCAATTTCTAAATCAGCGTATCAAACCACTGAGGTAAGATCAGGATGTCAAGATCTCACCATGAAGCTGCTTTGAGAACCAAAGGGATTTCAGCCCAGAACGCACAGCTGATGTCAGCCGGAGTCACATGGTTTCACTCACCTGTAAAGGTGTGAAAAACGAATGCCCCAAAACTCTTCATGCTCATTAGAGCAGTACATGCTTAGCGCTGGGTTTGAAGGCCAGAGAGCAATGAAGAAAATGTTGTGTTTTTGATGATAATAAATGTCTTTAGAAGTTCAGAAAAAGGAAAAATCCATCTCGACACGTTAAATGCAAAAGTTCCTTCTCAGAACCACAGATCGCTCTAAACCCAGAGTTAGACTTTAGAGGAATGAAGCTGTGGCTGCAGAAGATTCAGTGGAGCTTTCCATTGTTTTTCACCTCATGAAGGTCCGCACTCATCCTCAGCACAGAACCAGCCTTCTTTAGAAAATATTCACACCTCCAGCCTCACCATTGCATAAACATTTGTGTTGCATGTGTTAGAGAAGGATGCTCTGAGGATCAGAATGGTTTTGTACACTGATATCTGGCCTCTTCTGCAGACATCTCACATGCTCTCAGTGAGTTTCCTTAGGACACTCAGAGGTCAGAAGCTGCATGCTCCCAGCAGATCACAGCTCAGGCTCTTGTGACCTCTAATGCAGTCCTCGCTGGTATCAGATCCAGTTTCCGTCCTGCAGATGGGTTTCACTCTCTCCCAGACAAAGCCTGTGCTCTGTTCAGGACAGAAAAAGGTTTCCTCTGAAGCACAAGCTGATAGCTGACCGGACCGATCAGGTTACCCCCCCCCCCACACACACACACTCAATGAGACGGAAATGGGACAGATGGGTCAAATGTCCTGGAGCCCAGTACCATCAGAATACTGAGGATTTTTGAATCCCAGATGGAGGCTGGGATGTGTGTGTGTGTGCGTGTGTTTCTAGTGAATGTCATTACATGCTTTAGAGGTCTGGAGTCTCACCAGAACCGGAACCAGATCCTCTTTGGCAACAGCAGCAGCAGCAGCAAAGCTTAGTTGTTTTTGGTGTTTTTGCAGGAGGGAAGCAGCTCTTCAATGTTTCAATTTGGTGGCATCAGATTACAGCTGTCAGTGCAAATGGAGAGATACTAAACACATGCAACAGGAAGGAGATGAGGAGTCTGCTTTCATGAGTCTTCACAATAAAAGCCTTTGTTTTCTGTTCTCATAACATAAAGTCACATGATACATGTACAGTACAGGAGTTTGTAATAATGGAGGGGAACTATGAGCTTTGACAGAGTTTTGGAAAAGATTCATAATTGTGGCTCCTCCCACCTAGTGTTTCAGGTACTTTCCAAAGATTCACCTGTTGATGGTTGAAAAGTTTCTCAGTCTGAACTTTTCCTAACAGGACAAAACACAGACAAACATTTTCCTTCTGTTGTTCATCCAAATAGAAGGAAAATGTTTCGCATTTGATGCTTTCATGCAGCACAGCTCCATGTCACCGAACGCCTGAGGTTTTCTTGCACTGAAAAGTGGAACCAACAACGCCTCCATTGTGTGCAGGTCACCCACTCCGTGAGAAAGCATCCGAGTCCCCTGAGGAGAGTATCAATGTCCAGGGTTTGGCCCATCGTTGTACCTGTGGGAAATGTGTGTGGAACCACCAGAACCGCATTTCACCGGAGGGCAGGCCCGATCCTGGGCTGCATGTCGCCCTAGGTGAGAAAACATTTTTGCCCCCCTCGCGAAGACACACACATCACCACAACACTCCCACCACTGTCCAGGACAGAAACAATGTAACAGCTTGGAATATGTGGCAATAAAAAGTTCTTTCTTTTACCAATACAATAACCCATCCATCCATCTTCTTCCGCTCATCTGGGACCGGGTCGCGGGGGCAGCAGTCTCATCAAAGAGGCCCAGACTTCTCTCTCCACTTTCTTCAGCTCCTGGGTCTTCTCCTGGGGCCTACACCCAGTGGGACATACCCGGAACACCTCTACAGGGAGGCGTCCAGGAGGCATCTGGACCAGATGCCCAAACCACCTCAACTGGCAGGAGCAGCGGCTCTACTCCCGGGTGACTGAGCTTCTCACCTTATATCTAAGTGAGCGCCCAGCTACCTTATCGAGGAAGCTCATTTCAGCCGCTTGGATCCGGAGCCTCGTTCTTTTGGTCAAGACCCAGAGCTCATGACCAAAGGTGAGAATTGGAGCGAAGATCAACCGGTAAATTGAGAGCTTGACGGTGGACAATGCACCAATCCGTCTGTCGATCTCGCGCTCCAACCTTCCCTCATTCATGAACAAGCCCCCTAGATACTTAAACTCCTCCACCTGGGGAAGGAGCACTCCACCCACCCAGAGAGGACAAACCACCTTTCTTCGGTCGAGAACCATGGCTTCAGACTTAGTGGTGCTGACCCTTATCCCAGCCGCTTCACACTTGGCTGCAAACCGTTCCAATGCATGCTGGAGGTCCTGGCTCCATGAAGCTAACAGGACAACATCATCTGGAAAGAGCATAGAGGAAATCCCGTGGTTCCCAAACTAGACCCCCTCCAGACCCTGGCTGCACCTAGAAATTCTCTCTATAAAGACTATGAATAGAACCAGTGACAAAGGGCAGCCCTGCTGGAGTCCAACATGCACTGGGAACAGGTCTGACTTACTGCCAGCTATGTGGACCAAGCTCCTGCTCTGGTCATACAGAGACCAATAAAATAATATTTATTTTAAATAATAACCACTTAAAATACTTATTTAAAACCACAAATTCTTGAGTGGGGCTTGATCCAGCAAAGTCCGCATTGGGACAAAGGAGCACTGACCACTAGGTCTCTACAAGTTACATGCACAGTCACAAGGGTTTCAATAAACGTATCTCCAGTGTGAAAGGATTGAGGGTTTTGGCTGTTAAAGGTTTAAAGATAGAAGAAATAAAAACTAGATCGCCAGTCAGTTAATTTTTTTCGTCCTTAAACAAGAGTATTCTTCGACCGAAAACAGGGGAGGGGATGAATTTCCAAGCAGTTGAATGTACATAAAACAGACAAGCCTTTGCTTTGAGGCTTTTTTCTCGTCTTCTTTCCCTTTTTTTGACCATAAAGCTGTCCCTGAGGGCATGTTTTACTGCTTTTTCATCCTTAAAGTTTTAAAGAAACTCTAACAGAGGCAACTCCCCTCTCCGCTCCCATAGCTTAGACAGCTGCAGTGTCAGGTAACGAGAGGCGCTGCACCAGGAAAAGTTTTTGATTTCGTCAAACTTTTGAGTTATTTTTTATGTTTTAAGTGATTACTTTTTAATTTTTCAACTAAACGAGTGGTATGTCCAACTGTTATAAACGTTTAAAAAATATCATAAACTTAAAAAAACCCCAAAACTTAACTTAATCATTGTCATTTGGTGTCCTTTCCAGCAGATGGCGCCCTAGGCAACCGCCTAGGTCACTCAGTCCAGTGCCGGCTCTGCTGGAAGGAATGCCATCCCATAATATAATTCATATCAACATGGCTTTTTATCTGTGGTTAAACATCAGAAAATATCATTTTCTCAGAGAAATTCTCTGAAACCAGAATAGATCAAGCTTCAGGTTGTCTGATTGAAGCAGTTTCTTGTGTTATTTTCAGAAGATTTTTTTACTTCCTGGTTTTATGCCATGAGACTTTAGAGCAGGTTTATGGTTGTCCTGCTTGATGGTTCAGAACACATAAAAAGATGATTGACAGGTAACTGCTGTCCTTTTCTTAAGCTTAGCCCTAATGTTATAATTATGTCAATTATGTTATAAAAAATGTTCTGCGTTGCTGGAATTTTATTTGATTCTCATGTTTTTTGCACCAACAACAGTTTTCACATTCACTGGAATGAACAAAGTCAGAATACAAGCAATGAATTTGGGTTTAGTGCTCTTGAGCCAGGCTCTGCATGGGCCTACATAAGGATTTCTGGGTTCAAATGATAGGGGCTGGTTGGTTCCTCTCTGGGTTTTGAAAGCTTAAAAGCTCTGATGGATCTGCTTTCACATTAGATCTGATGTTAGTTTGAAACAATCATATTACAAAAACAACACACACACACATGCACACACCAATCTGATGGTATTTAAAATGGAAGAGTCGCTGGAGCCAAAAGACGGATGGATTCCTCCACATTTCTCAGTTGGCCGTATTTTTCTGTTTGCTAGAGAGTTTTAATTTGTAATTCAATACATTTTTTTCACAAAACATTCCTTTATCATCAAATGTGTGTTTTACTAAATATTTACCGGTATTTTTAAAAAATCTAAAAACTTTGGTTACAAACACTGTTTGAAAATCCGTTTTTTCTGGTTTATTTGTCAGAAAATTTTGACATTTAGTTTACAAAACATAGATGCTAAAAAAAACCCCACTAAAATCCAAAGTTGTTCTTTGATAACAGTATTTTTAACCTCAGGTCTGCATCAGCATCATCCATTTTGGAAAGATTTGTGGTTTTATTTTAATCAGTAAACCGGAGCTGCTGCAGATTTTACTTTTACAAAGTAACATTGAATATAATGATTAGTTTGAACCTGATTTTGTGCCGAAACTGTATGAGCAAAAATAAAAGAAGAATCTTTTTAAACCTTTTAAAAATAATAGAAATTTGCTCCTTTAAACATCCTCAAACATGATTTGTTTTACCTTGTCTATGAAGCTTGCAAAGCGGTTGTTCAAGCTCTTGATCTGCTCCTTCTCAAACGCTCGGCTCATGGACAGGTTGGGGTCAATCTCCAGATTCAAGGGGGCCAGCAGACTCTTGTTCACAGACAGGGACGTCAGCGAGGCCCCCAGTCTGGGATGATGGCCATTGGTGCCAGCATACAGAGAGCTGCTGCTCAGCGAGACGCCGCTGAAGCCCCCCTGACCTGGAGCAAAGCCGCTCAGCCGCCGGGACGGAGTGCTGGTCCGGACGGAGCTGCTGGAGCTGATCCTCTTGTTTCTGCTCAGACTCATAGTGAGGAGCAATGGGTGGCAGAGCAGATGCAGAGAAGAGAAGCAGAGATGAAGAGGACGCAAACAGAAAGAGAAGCTGCTGGAGGAACCGTGACAGCACAGGAACAGCTGAGGGGAGGATGTCTGAAGACTGGGAGGTGTCTCATGACCTTCTAAATCTCCCCAGGGTGGAGTCAGCAGGGGGGCGGGTTTGAAGACCACACAGCTTCAGTATCCCATGTCTGGTGTTCTTGATCACCATGTGGAACAAACTGTTCTCATCAAGTTCTGACATTTTAAGTGAAAAAAGCAACCACACAGCTACAAACAAAATTTTTTTCCCGAGTTTTTAACGATTGCTTGATATAGCAACATTTTGTATGTAAAAAAATATTTGAACAGAGTCAGGTCAATCTAATGTCTGTATAATCTGTGGATTTCAGCTGACGCAGCAGGTACAGTGCTAATAAAGGGAAAGAATGAGTGAAGGCGTATTTATGAGGGTGTTTGTTCTTTATTCAAACTGAAAATGAACAAACACGAGTTGCTGCTGAAGCATGTCATCCTGTTTTTGTCTTCAGAACTTCTTCATGTGGTTTTTGTCATCCTCTCAGCTCCTTCTGTTCAACATAAGAAACAAACTGAAATGCAAGCATTATCTGTAAATGATATCTGATCATGACTGATGTCGGACAATGACAAATACCTGTCTTTGGAGTC
>BSAI01000054.1:672006-685722 GCA_036245035.1 Adrianichthys oophorus | reverse complement strand
TGCTGACGTCACTGATGCACGCCCACTGACCCTCCATGGACTCCTTCCACAGCGTCACCTTCCACAGCGAGAACATCAGAGTGAGCTACAGACAGGAAAACTCCTGGAACCGGAGGAAGGGGCCGAGGACTTCCTCACCTTGTTGTCTCCGCCTGAAACGGCAAGAATGTTCCCGGTGATGGACCAGCTGACGTGCCAGACCACATCATTGAACTTGTGCAGCAGCTTCGCCGTCCAGGTATTGCCTGCTGGGTCGTCACATGTCCAGATGAAAACACGCCCATCCTGAGGACAGATGTTTGTCAACAACACCTGTGAAGGTTCAAGCTACAAACACACTGATGTTCCGGAACAAGTCCAGGCAGATCTCCCCAAACTCCTCACCAAACACGCACACCAAAGAATCTCACTCTGGCTCCACTGCGAGGAGAACTGACATTCATTTTTAAAAACCTGGAGAATAGGAAAAGATCTGAACTGGAAGGTTACCTGGGAACAGCTGGCGATGGTGCTGGTGGGGAGACCAATGGAAGGAGCCCATCCAACATCTCTCACCCAATCACTGTGAGCCTCCAGCTTTTGATCCTCCTTCCACTGACCGTCCTCCTCCCTGCAGGAAGAGTTGGATCACACAACAAGAACAAAGTTCATCACATTCAGTGACGGAGTCTGCAGGTGATCCCACCGGAACAGCTGAGTTTGGTCAGATGTTCAGCAGAACTTCAGCTGTGAGACTGAATGAAAAAGAATCCAGAAAATCTATTTGATTTTAAAGCGTTTATTTCTATAACGGAGCAGAAAATAAAAAATCTATCACAATGCTCTGTAATGTAACCCTGCTTTCAGCGACAGAGGTCAAAGGTCTCCTGTAGGCAGGGCTCTAAATGAACACCTGCCAAATGCAGTTAAACTTTTATTTGGTGGGTAGAGAAACTATTCCACCACTATTTCACTATTCTGCCACTTTGTCAGGTGAGACGTTTATCATCTCTGACACGGGGCTCAAACTCACCACCATGACTTTTAGGTGTCTGCTTTCCGTCTCCACTTGGTCACACAAGCATCCATCCCAGAGTTTGTTCAAACATTTCATTCTGACTTTATTGCACAGATTTCATCCTCACATTCATGCAGCAGCTGGTGCATTCAGGGGCTGCATGATCTTCTGCATTTATGCGCTTTCATTAAGAGCTCACTATTGCTGTATTCAGGTATACTTTCTAGCATTTACTCACACTGATCTCAGCCAACACAAACACACACGCACTTGTTGCTCCATGTCATTGTTACTTTCTGAAATGACAAAGACTCACAACTACTACACACTGATCTGTAAGAACACACAGTAAGACAAAACATTGCACAGATTTCAATTTATGCATGTTTTTCTATGCATGACTTTAATTATTTGAATGTTTATCACTAGTTTGAATCTTTATGGATGCATATTGCACTTCATTTAAAAGGTTGGTCTTTTTTTAATTGAATCCAATACGCTTCTATAAAAAACAAATCAAAAATCACTAAAAAAAATATCTTCAAAAATCAGACCATAAATGACAAAGTTGACCACATCCACAAAGTGAGCGCCTAGCAGGTCAACCACAGACTTTGCTGCTTTGTGCCCAATATTGCGGTTAAACAGTTCATACTGGTCAATATTTGATACTTCCAATGTTTTGCTGTGTAATGTTTGTAGATCAGGTTGATGCTTTGTGTTCATTAAAAAGTTCAGCGATCAGAGGTGTCTTTTATTAAAATAACATTACATATCTGTAATGTTATAAAACCTGACATTAGACTACAACTTTCAATTATTATTAGTGTTTTGTGAGAGAATAATCTTTAACTGAAACTTTATAAATAAAGGGAATAAGTGTTTTACTTTGAAATACACTCATCATCATTATTATTATTTACTCATTATTCTGAGAAATGTGTGGCTGGTTGAGTCCAGATTTGGCTGGTACACTCTGGATGATACCAGCCTGATGGAGGGAGGTTTCGGACTAAAATCTCTCTATCCAAGGATCCATTTATCCTTTCCTTCCTTTGGATCAGTCATCCTGTCTTTGCTATAAAGCTGTCCCAAACCATGATGGTTCCGCCACCATGCTTCACAGTGGGTATGGTGTTCTTGGGATGAAGCATTTGTCAGCATTCCTTCTACGCGAGTGCCATTTATACCAAAAAGTTCCATTTTGTTCTCATCTGATTACTTAACTTTCTTCTGAGCCTCCTCTGGATCATCCAGATGTTCTATGGAGAACTTCTGATGGGTCTAGGCATGTCCTGGATTCAGCAAGGGGACCTTTGGAATTCTGCAGGATTTTATTCCATAATGATGTTGATGTGGTCCCAGCTCTCTTCAGGTCATTAACCAGTTTCCTCCCTGTAGTTCTGGGCTCTTTCATTTGTTCCTCACCAGGTGAGATCTTTCATGGAGCTCCAGATGGAGGGAGATGGTCAGTGATCTTTCTTCTAGTTTCTAATGATTGCTCCATCAGTTGATTTCTTCTCTCCAAGATGCTGCTTATGGTAGATTGGTTCATTCCAGTCTAGTTAAGGTCTATAAGCTTGTTTCTGGTATCCTTTGACAGCTTTTTGGTCTTGACAGAGAAGTTGCAGTCTGACTGTGTAAGGGTGTGGACAGGTGTTTATGCAGGTAATCAGTTCAAACAGATGGCAGTAATAAAGGAAACTAGTGGAGGACAAAAGAGCTGTGTAAAATGTGATTTCCTGGCTTCATTTACTACTTTCTGTAGCTGAAGCTATGATGAACATCACAAACCAAACTCTGCTGTTTACGTGGGAGAACTTACAAAATCTGTGACTTTTGTTCCAGGTTAAGTTAAAGTAACTTACTTCCAGAGTTTAACCAGGTTGTCGCAGCCTCCAGAGACGAAGCGTTTGATGTAGTTTGGTTTCTGTCCAGAAGGTTGATCTATCAAGCTGCCTGGAACCACAGCAGGAGCCCAACTCACAGCATTGCAGCCAATCTGCAGCAAAAAGAATCTGACTGATCAGTCAACACACTAAGCCCCATTCTCAACTGAACGACAGAATCTGCATTTCTAAGTTAGTGCTGCCGTCCCAAACCCACTCTTTGGCCACAAAGCGGCTACGGAGAGGCCTGTATGAAGATGATTTTTAGCTTATGGTTTCCCTTAAACTCTGTTAGTTTCATTTAGGATTAATGCAACCAGTCTGAGCAGATGCTTTAAGAAGGTCACAGACATTTTAAAGATACTTGACGGAAGCAAACAACTGGACCTGCATCAATACAGAGTCACAGATGAATAAGGAGGGGGGGATGCAATAGTTTCGCAAAATAAAACGTTATTTTTGAATTCAGAACTATGGATGCCACATTTCTGGATTTTAAACCGAACCGTGTCTGACAGCATTGAAGCGAATTCCTGAACAAGACCATGTGCTTTAAAACTTAATAATAAACAGTTCTGACTACAGATCTGATCATCATTTCACTCAGTCATCTGACATGTGCATTTGGGAGGATTGATAGAAATATAAACATAAAAACATTAACATAATTAAGGTGGAATTAATGTAGTGTGGTGTCAGGAGTGGTTAAAAACCAGTTTATTTTACTATTATAAGATCATCTCATTAAAAAGTGTAAATACAGAAACAAAATGTAACCAACAAATCTATTATTGATACTCAATAAGGAACTAATCAGATTACTGATTTGTGCAGCTCCCCTTTCCTCCTCCCTCTCTGCAGCTCTGCTCCTCTTTTCTGTTTTCATGGAGGTTCTTGCATGAAATGGGTTTTTACAACTTCTGTGAAATCTGAATGGACGAGCTTGTTTGAGCTTTAATGTGAACGTATTTGTTGGTTAAAGTCACATCTCTAAGCAAACAGACAGCTGTGGGAATCACCTGTTGTGATAAATCCATATTTTAATCAGGACTCCTGATAGTTTAATGTTTTTATTTTTGTCTTGAAGTTGTTTCCTGTTCTTCTGTTTGTTCAAGAAAGGTTCCACATACAACTGTTCTTGTGTTGCACGCCCCCGGACTGCTTTTAGGCACAAGTGACTGAAATGGAATCGAGAGAATCCGGTCCATTTTCAGAAGAAAAGATTTTCGGGATTCAAAACAACACAATTTATAATTTCTTCTGCAGCCTGGAGGCAATTGGTACCGGTCCGTGGCCTGGTGGTTGGGGACCACTGGGATAGACCACAAACTGTGTTGACTGCAGAACACACTTCTGATGTTTTTGTTACATTGGAGTCACCATAGGTTCTTGGAGAGAATTTAGAATTAGGTAATGTTTTTTTTTTCCATGCCCCGGTACTAAGTGACCCACAGAGCCGTACCAATTTGTGGGTTGTGGGTCACCAAGCTAGTGGAACCACAAGTTGTGGGTCAGACTCACAGTGTGTGCATTGCTGATCTTTTTGACGTCCCACTGCTGATCTCCAGTTAATGTGAGGAGGGAAATGGCTCCATCGGAGCTGCCACAGGCCAAGATGAGTCCAAACTCATAGGGACCCCAGCAGACGGAGTTCACTGTAAACATAGCAGCAGCAACACAAAGACCGTGTCAGGCGACTTTTCAAGAACACAAAATACAAGTTTACCGCAGTATACAGAAGTCATTATGACTGTTAACTGATCAAAGGTTTTCTGGATGTTTTAGAAAAAAATCTGCATTTGTAAAGTCAAAGCAGATCAACCCTTTTACACCGAAGCTTTAGCTTGAGTGTTTACATTCTATCCATAACCATAACTCCTCAAATGTTAACGCAACCAATGTAAATCAGATGATTCTGTTGTGGAGAACAGCAGAACTATTTTGCATAACAGCGCAAAGCTGCGTTTCGCCAGTTCGTCCAAGAGTGTGTGTTATTTAGGTGTCCCCAGTGACATCTCTGGAAATAAAGGCTGCTGCTTTTCATAAAGTTGGTCTCCAGGATCGGCTGAAGCAACAGACCAACACAAACAGAGAAACAGGGTTTTTATCAAGACACCAATCAGAAAAAAAATGTAACAAAAGCACACATTTTGCTTTTCTGTGGAATCACAAAGACTTACTTAAAGAAAAGCATAAGAAATGACATTAAACACAACCGTTTGAACACATACATCTGAAGAGTATATAAAAGTCCTAACACTAAATGAGAACTGGATATAGAAGAACTGTATTTTCTAACTTAAACATTCCCTCCCACCTCCAGTGAACCGACCTGAGGACTCGTGCCCCGTGTATTCGTACATCTTGTCCCAGGCTCCATTCTCCTCCTTCCAGATGATGACCTTACGGTCGTAGGAGCAGGAGGCCAGGATGTTCCCAAACATCGGGTGGGCCCATGCGACCTGCCAGACGGGCCCTTCATGACTGAACAAAACACACAAATGAATGCAGACTGTCCGGTGTACAAAACAAACAACTCTGAAGAAAATGGTGAGAAAAGAGAACATTTTCACGAAAAAAACTTGATGAAAGTTGTTTGTGTTTCTCTCTTAAGTAAAGGAAAAAAAAAAAAGTTTAGATTTTCTTTTTTTAGTCTCATTTTTGTCAACGTCTATTGATTCTAGCTGCATAAAAAACATAACAGCCCTCAAAGAAAAGGCATTATGTGATTCATTGTATTTAATTAAGCCGTTTTGGTTTTTTTTTAGGCCGCTTGATAACTCACCCTCGGAGGTCTGCCACTAGAATCTGTCCTCCATTCCTGACATCAAAGATCTTGACGGTGCGATCAGAGGAACATGTAGCAAGTCGAGTCCCGTAGTAATCCATCTGAGCGTCATGCTGAAAAACATAAAAACCTGGAACTTCAGGGACATTTACTTTGTTTCATCATGTCAAGGTAAATCCTTTAAATGTGTCTGACGTTTTTGAAAGAGGAGAAAATATCATTGTTGGTGTGGTAAATCCTTTTACAGGCTCTAACTATTGATTTTCATGTATCAGTCTTAGGTTCAAAATCCAGCTCTAAAGAACTTCTGAATACAAACATTTATTCCCAGCTGTTGGAATCTAAAGCATCTCTGTATCAGGATGAGGCTGTTTAAATACCAACTACAGAGCGGTTGCTTTCCAATTGAAGGGTTGACGGTTCAACTCCAGTCCACACATCATCAGTGCATGTGTGTGAAGTAGTGAAAGGGCTTAGTACCAGTAGCTAGAAAAGCACTACTGAAGTGCAGGTTGTTACCATTTTAACAAAAGCTAAACTGAAGTCATGATTTCTTAATGGTTTTTAACACAAAAATCAGGATAAAGACAAAGAGAATTTATCAACATGTCTGAGTATTTACACACATCTTCACTTTCCATAAAACTCAATCCAATATTTACAGATGTGTGAATGCCAATTGGACAGAACTGAAAAGCATTTCTACAACTGAATGTATTTGTAGTGTTTTAAAGCGTCCACCTATCAGTTTTATTACACTGCGCAATCCCATATGCTGATAAGATTTTTGAGTTTCTTTGAATATTCATTGAAATGATAACCCTGTCTCTGAGATAATGTGTTATGGAAACTTTTCCCCTAAAATCCAAAAGGGCATCATTCAGGAATGGGTATTAACATGAAACCCAGGCCTACTGATAGAAGCGGGTCATCAGTTCTGTGTAAAACCTAAAATCAAGATCAACTTCAAGACAACAACAAGCTAACAACACAGACTAAGCCAAACCTTTGCTTGCACAAAGTTAAAGATACATGTATTAATCATAATTGGCTCCAAACGTTGCAGCGTGACTATATAATACACAAGAACCACAAAAGAAATGTTCATTGTAAAAAGGGTTCAAAACACGCAGAATGTGCAGCGATTCAATCAAAACAAGAGTTCAAACACTTACAATCATGTCCTCATGGGAGGTGTCCACTGTGTTAATAACGGAGACCTGCGGATTCGAAACAAAATCATTTTATTAAACCTGTGCATCCAAGTACGACCGTCATCCCATCAGTTTGTATCATCTACACGTTAACCACTCAGCTAACGGGAGCTAGCTAACCGTAGGCGTTAGCAGGTAAAAGTCAACATTTAAAATATTTTTCAAAACATCAGAAACATTTTTATAAAGTATTTTAACTAACCATCGCTGCTGTTTGACCACAAACCCTTTAAACCGTTTTCTGGTCGCTCAGCAATCTATCAACCGGGTTCACGAACTACTCCGACGTGGCAACAAGACAGAAGACCGCTTCAGTCCGAGACTGACTTCCTGCGGAAATGACGTAGTCAAACGGCCGTTCCGCTCCTACAAAAATAAAACAAGATAACTTACATTTTAAAAACGTGAATTCTGAAATATATATACCACGTAATTATACTGGCCGGATTAGGCTCCGGCAGCCCCGCGACCCTAAAAGGAACAAAACGGTATAGAAGATGAATGAATGACGAAATGATGTTGATGAAAAGTAAGACGAGTCTTCCCCCCTCTCTCCTCTAAAATAACAGGTGTGTTTTCGTATTAAACAAATATGTTTGTTTGGGATTATACCGGATTATACTCTGTTCTCACAATCTCTTATTTGTATTTATATTTTGAAAAGCACCTAACTTGTGAAAATCTAAAGGTAATGTTCACTTTTGTATAATTGTCTTTATTCAGTCAAAACCAGAATAACGTTGTTAAAAAAGGAAACACAATGTATCTGTAAAGTAACCCAGTTTGTTTTTTTAAACAAATCCATCCCAAATGAGTCCCTTCATACTTAGTCAAATCAGAGTGGAAATATTCAACGAGCAAATTTGTTTTTTATGCTTGTGCTGTCCACAGGAGGGAGCCATAAACCAGACTGACTGTCCTCTATTTTTAGCTGACCCTGGGGGTGTCAGGTTTAAGGTTAGCTCCACTTTCTTTCTGCCCAGCAGCCTCGCCATGTTGTCTGGGTAAATCTGGTTCCTCTGTCTCATTGCTTTTCAACAGATCTGGCATTTCTTTGCGTCTGTGTCAGCTGTCAAAGAACCATCATGTCTAACGTGTCCTACCACATCTCCAACTTGTTGGAGAAAATGACCTCCACTGACAAAGACTTCAGGTAAAGTAAGAGACATCTGAGCACCAGATCAGCTGGTCACCAGCTCTGACACTGAGACACCTTCTACTCTGACTCTTCTAACACTGGGAGGATCTTCATTGTAGATATTTATTAAAAACTCTTGATTCAAAAGTTTTTTAATGTCACACCCAAACAGTGCATTGTTAATTAACATTTTAATTTGAAATCTGATCAGAGACTCAGAAGAGGAGCGACAGTTAAACGGTTATTAAAATGTTGGTTTTTTTTACAATTTTCTGATAGTTCAGATGCATTTAGTTTACTGGAAATAAAAAGTGGTTTTTAAAGGTTCAAACAATAAAGAATAATAAAGAAGTGAAAGTAAAATTGCATCATCTAAGCTGTACACGTCATGAAACTTTAACTTTATCCACATTAACCTGCTTACTTCATGTTGCTCAAAAATAACTCTGTTAGATGGTTCAAACCTGCAGAAGGGTTAGGGTTTAAAGGGGCTGTTTAAAGTTTTTATCTGATCTGAACCTGTGAGAAGAGAGGTTTATAGAATGTGTTTGTTCTGGTCAGAACCCTCTCAGAACAATATCCAGGGTTCTGCTGGAGGTTCTGCCCTTCTGTTGTTCTCCTTTAGTGGCAGAGCTTCATTAAGAACAATATGTGGTCCATATTTACATAGTTTAAACTAATGTCTGATCAACAAACTGATATCAAGCAGAGTCAGGTCCAGAATTCAGAACGGCTCTCTAGTAAACACAAACTTTTGAGCATCACAGCCAGTGTGAGAAGCTCCAAGTGTCTCATCTGCGTGTTTGCATGTGGTGCTGCATTCAGGTTCATGGCCACAAATGACCTGATGCTGGAGCTGCAGAAGGACAGCATCAAACTGGACGAGGACAGTGAGAGGAGGGTGGTGGCCATGCTGCTCAAACTGCTGGAGGACAAGAATGGAGAAGTGCAGAATCTGGCTGTGAAATGGTAACGTTTACAGGAAGCAGCAGGCAGAGCTTGAAGCTGGGAGATGACGCTCGCTGTGATGCTTTCATGTTCATCATTTTGGAAACATTATCACACAGTTATTCATTTTTTAAAACACAATGAACATTTAAAGAAAACATTTTTGACACATTCTTCATGCTGAACGGAATGTGATGAAACCAACAGAGATGTTTCTGGAAGGACTGTTGCCGCCTCATTAAGATGACTAAGTGTTTCTGCTCTGCAGCCTGGCTCCTTTGGTGAATAAGGTGAAGGAGCCCCAGGTGGAGGCCATGGTGGAGTCTCTGTGCTCAAACATGATGTCGGACAAAGAACAGCTCAGAGACATTTCCAGCATGGGACTGAAGGCTGTGATCACCGAGCTGCCGCTCTCTTCCTCAGGTGGGGGCCTCAGTTCTCAAATCTTTATCAGATTCATTGGCTCTGCAGCACAAAGGAGCCTGCAGCATTTCTGAACATCTCTGTTGTTTAATTATGTTTCTGAGCTGAAGTGAGGACTGTAGGATTGGTTAAGGTTTGGGGTTCTTAGCACAGATTGGATTTAAATGTCTCACAGGTTTTAGCTCTGTTAGTGTGTGTCCTCAGGTTTGACTCTGACAGCCAGTGTGTGCAAGAAGATCACCTCCCAGCTGATCGGTGCTTTGGGAAAGCAGGAAGATGTGTCTCTTCAGTTAGAGGCCCTGGACATCCTGTCAGACATGCTGGGAAGGTAAAGCAGTGTTCCCCTTGAAGCTTATTCATTTATCCATCCATCCATTTATCCATCCATCCATCCGTGATGTCCTGAAGACATCACCTCCGCTCTCAGAACACTGACACCATCTTTTGTGCCTGCAGGCTCAGCGGTGCACTGGTCAGTTTTCATGGCTCCCTGCTGTCCAGCCTGCTCCCTCAGGTATGAAGCCAAGAGGCTGAAAAACTGCACTTTTTATCTGGCAGACATAATGATCACATGACTGAGGGAAGCAGATATCCGACAGACACCTTGATTTTGTTGAGCGTTCTTTCTGTGGTCTGTTGCCCGTCTGGCCTCTTGCTGGTTGATGTTTCCTGTTTGCTTTGTCAGCTGACAAGCCCCAGAATGGCAGTGAGGAAGCGCAGCATCTTGGCTCTCGGTCACCTGGTGCCCTGCTGTAGCCCCGCCCTCTTTTCCCAGCTGACTGGACACCTGATGACAGAGCTGGCCAAGAGTCCGCCTACTTCAGTGGTTAGAACATACATCCAATGTTTGGCTACCATCAGCCGGCAGGGGGGCCATCGAGTTGGTATGGTCTAACTTCAATGGCGCTGTGTTTAATGAAACTGTAGTTGAGCTGCAGCTTGAGCTGGCGTGTTTTCTGTCTCCAGGTGAGCATTTAGAGAAGGTGATCCCCATGGTGGTGAAGTTCACCAGCGTGGAGGACGATGAGCTGCGAGAGCACTGTTTCCAGGCTTTTGAAGCCTTCATTCGCAGGTAAGTTTACCTGTGCCGCCCTCCAGACTGAAATTCCTGCTGGAGTGACAGACGATCATCACCACTGATGAGTCTGACACTCAGAACAACGCTGAAAACAAAAACACGCAGACACCTCTGAAGCCCCGCACTCACTCGTGTCATGTTTGACAGATGTCCAAAGGAAATGTCCCCCCACGTTGCTATGGTAACCCAGCTCTGCTTTAAGTTCATGACCTATGACCCCAACTACAATTACGATGGCAGTGAAGAAGAGGAGGAAGACAGCATGGACGTGGAAGATGGAGTCGATGAAGGTTTGCTCCGCTCAGATGAACTCTGACCTGGTTTTCCTGAAGTGTCAGGAATGGGGGCTGATTCAGCCAGTAGAAATATCCTGGATAAACAACAGATTCACAAATTTCCTTTGAAGCCCATATTGACAATTGTGTAAAAAAAATCAAGTTCAGTCTTACAAACTTTCCTGCAATTCGAAACAAAAAAATCTCCTGAAGCTGCAAAAATGTCCTTGTGTGATCTTTAGTCACCATTGCGGCACCATTTTCAACCATTACCTTACCTGGTGTTCACAGGCTGCTCAGAGAGCAAACAAAACACTGGAAGACTTGTACAAACAAGCAGTTACATTTATGGAGAAAATCCCAAGACACTACCATTGCTGCATCATTAAAAATGTGTAGTATTTTAAACTGGGACAGTCTTCACACTGATGAACAAAGTACTCCATAAATTGGCTCTAGATCCTCTGACAGAGTTTGTCAATCAGAGAACTTGTCAATCGGTCTTGAGCGTGTAACTCACGGCTCTGTCAGAGCTGACTGTCACAGTCCTCTGCATGGGAGCACTTTTGGTAAATCGGCCTGGTCAGTAAGAAGTGCCAGAGTGTGGAACTCAGTAGCAGAGGTTAGATTACAAACAACATTCAGGGGCTTCACAAAAACACTGAAAGTGTGACAACTAGTCTTTGGTTTATTCTATTTTTAACAATTTTTGACTTCTTTTTCTTTAATTGCCTTTTCCCTTTTTAAATAAACTATGATTCTTAAAGCTTAGCTCTGTCACCTCACAAAAAGAAGGTTCAAATCCCAGCTGGGTTCTTTCTGCATAGAGTTTGCATGTTCTCCTGGTTCATGTGAAAGAGAGAGAGGGAGTGTGGTTCTGTGACAGACTGGTGACTTTTTGAGGATGAACTCTGCCTCCTGCCTATCTCACCTTCAGCCCACATAGATGAATGGATGGATGGATGGATGGATGGATGGATGGATTGATGGATGGATGAAACCTTCAGGAACCCTGAAGTCCAGACCTTCTCACTGATTGTGTGGTTTCTGCTCGGTTTCTGTGGTGACCTCGGTTCAGTGTCTGTCCTCTCCTTTGCAGAATCAGATGACGAGTACAGTGATGACGATGACATGAGCTGGAAGGTGCGGCGCTCTGCGGTCAAGTGTCTGGAAGCTTTGATCAGCACCCGCTTGGACCTGTTGCTATCCTTCTACTCCACCATCTGCCCCGCTCTACTGGCCCGTTTCAAGGAGCGTGAGGAGAACGTCAGAGCGGACATCTTTGCTGCTTTTTCCACACTGCTAAGACAAACTTGTGTGGGTTCAAGCCACACAGGTCTCATCACCGCAGATACAGTCCGGGGGGTCAGGGAGGAGGAGCCGGCGGTCACCTTGCTGAAGATACAGGTGCTGACTCTGGTCTTCATCTCCTGGAGGAGTTTTGGACCTTCTTCACTGAGGGTGTGTGCCTGCAGGTTCCTGGGATCGTGAAGGCTCTTCACAGGCAGCTAAAGGATAAGAGCATCAAATCCCGACAGGGCGGCTTCTGTCTGCTCTCTGAGCTTGCCCACACCGTACCTGGAGCTCTGGAAGAGCACCTACCTGCTCTGATTCCTGGTACCTCCACACACAAACACACTCTGCCTCAAAGCCAGGAGTCTTCAGAAATGTTCTTTCAGAGGAAACATGCAACTTTCTCTGTTTTTTACTTTCTTTTAGATCAGTTTCTTCTCCTTTTGTCTCCTCTTTCTTTCAGGCATCCTCTTCTCCCTGACAGACAAATCCGCCTCCTCCAACATGAAGATCGATGCTCTCTCCTTCCTCTACGTTCTCCTCATTTCTCATCCTCCTCAAGCCTTTCAGCCTCACATGCAGGTTCTTCAAACTTCAGTGAAACTCTGCTTTCAAATGCTTTTTGAACTCTGTTGTTCCTGTTAAACAGAAAAAAATCTAAAGGAGGAAAGTTCATGTTTTGCAGGTTTATTTTAAAGATCAGCTTCATCAGTTTCAGTGAAGTTTCACCGCATGAGGAGAAGATGCAGACTCCTATCGTTCCTGCCTCCTCCTTGTTTCTGGTCCGTATGGATCAGCCTGCACGTCTGCTGGTGTAACGCTGTGGTTCCTGCAGGTGCTGCTGCCCGCCGTCCTGGCATGCGTGGAAGACACTTTCTATAAGATCACGTCGGAAGCTCTGCTGGTCACGCAGCAGCTGCTCATGGTCATGCAGTCGCAGGGACAAACAAACACAGCTGGAGGGTACGAACCCAAATGCTTCATCAGGGAGGTACGGCCTCACCGCCGTCTACATCTGTCTGGAACAAAAGAGCTTTTTGAGGCGATGGGAGCTTCTTCTGGGGAGGGGGGTGGGTGAATGTACTTTCATTAAATTTACAACAAATATTATCAAAACCTGCAGCTGGAAAATGGAACCATGGAGGAAGCAGGTAAATTCCACTGACAGCAGAACCAGGAGCTGCTTCTGATGGCTGATGGAACAGACATAGAACATACAAAGAACAGACATAGAGCAGACATAGAGCAGACATAGAACGGACATAGAACAGACATAGAACAGACATAGAGCAGACATAGAGCAGACATAGAACAGACATAGAACAGACATAGAACAAACAAAGCAGACATAGAACATACATAGAACAAACTCCAGACATAGAACATACAAAGAACAGACATAGAACATACATAGAACAGACATAGAGCAGACATAGAGCAGACATAGAACAAACAGAGCAGACATAGAACAAACATGGAACAGACATAGAACATACATAGAGCAGACATAGAACAGATATAGAGCAGACATAGAACAGACATAGAACATACATAGAACAGACATAGAACAAACATATAGCAGACATAGAACATACAAAGAACAGATATAGAACAGACATAGAACAAACAGCAGACATAGAACAGACATAGAGCAGACATAGAACAGACATAGA
>BSAI01000054.1:584365-594365 GCA_036245035.1 Adrianichthys oophorus | reverse complement strand
TAGTGATTCATCTCCTTTTCCTCCCTCTTTCTCATGACTTCATCCCTTGCTTCCTCCTCTCCTTTTGTCTCAGCCTGCAAACGAAGAGGGCACTCAGAAGGATCTCCCGTTCCTCCACTCCTCCTTCAGGTGTCCAGTTCTTCCACTCCTCCCTCTCCTTCCTCGTCTTTTCTCTCTCCTCCCCTTGCCCCCCCTTTCCTGTCCCTTGCTCTTTCCTCCTTCTCTCCTCCAGCCCCCAGATAAGAAGGGGCAGAAGTGATTTTCTTCCGTCACTCCTGAAGCTGGAGTCACCAGAGAAAGCTGGAGGGAAACTTCTTCTTCATCATGTTTTCTTTTCATTTGGACTTTGGAGGATTGATCCTCTTTTTTCTATTGAATTCCCTTTAACCACAATCCTTTTCTTTTCATCAGTTCTTCTGATCCTGCTTGTCTTTTTCTGGATCTGTTCCTGCTAGAAGAACAAACTGTGAGGGACTTCTGACCGTGGAGCGTCATATTAACCAACATTTGACTGAAAGGAGACGTGAGCATCCTCATCTCCAGTGAAGGGGCGGCTGGAGTCCCTCAGGTGTTTCTGGTTTAATTTGAACGACTTCATCAAGAAACAGATTGCAGCGTCTGCCTTCATGGTGGGTCCAAAGACTCCTGAGTCCTCCTCCTCCTAAGACCAGGGAGGTCAGAGTGTCCACATCTTCTTGAGACCTTCTCAGCACTGAGAAACGGTTGGTCCTGCAGAGGAGTGTGTGCCATGAGGGGCCTCAGCCCAGCGCTGCTCCTGCTGCTGTGGAGTCTGGCGCTCCTCACTCCTGCAGCCGCCACCGAACGAGGAGGAGCTGGAAGGAGCCAGCGAAGAGGAAGCTCAGAGAAGAGGAGGAAGTTCCATCGCATCCAATATGGCCACTGCAGCTACACCTTCCTTCTCCCAGAGCTGGACGGGTGTCAGGGCGGAGGCTCACCTGTGCAGGCTGAGCAGCATGGGAGCTCTGGCCAGACCAGTGTTGTACAGAGAGACTCGCCGCCGGTGGATGGAGAATGGTCCGCTCAGAAGCTGCAACACCTGGAGCGCATCATGGAGAACAACACACTGTGGCTGCAGAAGGTAAGAGGCTCCGTCTCCTGTCCTGACAGCGAAGCGAGGTGATGTTTCCATGAGCTGCTGAATGAAACATCCAGAACCAAAAAGTTGCAAACGTGTGAAGAGAGCTGAGCAGCTGTCCTGGATGGTTCTGACAGTCAGTGGTTTCTTCTTGGCTTCGGGGACAACGTTTGGTCTGAGCGGCAGCTGGTTCCAATCACGGAGAAGCAGAGACTTCCCTGCTGTTTTCCTAACAAACTATTGTTCTTTCCAAACTAATCTGCGCTCTCTGTGGAGCATTGAATGTGCTGCGCAAGCAGATGTTCTCCTTCATCACACATCTTCTCTGCAAACACCAAGAAATTCTTACAATGGATTAGGTGTAAATCTTTAGCCATTCCACGCACCAGCCACAGATTTCTGCAGTTCTTTGCTTCTGTTCTTCTTGTCTGAAACAATGTTATGACATTTGCTGCAGCTGCGCAGACGTGGCTGCTCCTCCACGCATCAATCCCCAGGTTGATGCCGGAGTGAACCATCGACCAAAACCTTTGCTTCTGCACACAGAGAACAATGAAGAAGAGCAACTCTTATCATCCTGTAATAACTTTCAGCATACACAAACCTCACAATTATCTAAATGCTGCAGTGGTCAGAACAATTTCTTGGTGAAGACCAAGATCCAAAGGTCTATCTGTCCAAAATATTGACAGTTTAATGGTTTATTCCTCTTTAGTTTCCATTAAAAGACTGT
Source organism: Adrianichthys oophorus (assembly GCA_036245035.1). Classification (NCBI taxonomy): domain Eukaryota; kingdom Metazoa; phylum Chordata; class Actinopteri; order Beloniformes; family Adrianichthyidae; genus Adrianichthys; species Adrianichthys oophorus. Next base: position 592,536 of record BSAI01000054.1, on the reverse strand, counting down.
GAAAACAACAGGAAACATCTTTCAAATGCAGTTTTAGATTTGTCTTTGAAAAAATGTTATACTTTGTTTATCTATTCTCGAATGGAGCATCTCACAGTAAAACAAAATCATCCTTTTTATGACTTGAAGGCACAGAATTGTAGAATTTAAAACGTTTATTTATAAAGTGTCCAGAAACAAGGAGTGAACCCCGATGACCTCGTCGCTTTGTCGTTGAGGATACCTCATGTTAGAAATGCATATGGAGCACAGAGAGTCACAGATGGATTCGATTCTAAGATTATTCATAAAAATCCTGTGAGTTTAGGTGTTTATTGCTTTGTACAAATCCTGATGCTTTTGAATACTCTTTTGGTTTTTCCGTCAGTGGTCTTTAGCACTGAAGTGTGAAAGCCTGTGTGGCCTGATGACGCTTCCATCCAGACTCAGATTTGTTGTTTTTCTACATTTCCTGCTGGAATTCCAGCTGAGCAGAAATCCACGAGACTCTGAAGGAATTCAAGGAAATCTTTGTGGATTTTTGTAGAAACAAAACCCAACAAACCAGCTGGACTGCATCTCCTTCGATTGACCAAAATGTACAGCCAAACAGTCAAGGCTGAGCCACGCTCGCCACTCACAGGACACGCCCACGACGCAGGCCCAGAGCAAACAACTACTTCTCCTTTACGCTTTGACCCAGAAACAAAAGAGAAAGAATTATTTTCTTGAACCAAACACATGTTGTTTACACAATCTGGGAAGACACAGAAAATCTTTACATTCATCTGATTTGGAAAAACAGTTTTAATGAGATTCAAATGAAACCATAACAGCGCAAGTAATGGAGCAGTCTATATCCAGAGACGGCAATAAAGGCAATAACGCATGTTTTCTTTTCTGGCAAATTGACCATGCAGCTCATTTTTCTACAAGCAGTTCCTGACTGGATCTTGAAGCAATCAGAGCAGTTTTCCGCTGTTCAGTCAACCTTTTAGCTGAGCTTCAACATCTTTGAGCATTTTCCTGGCAGGCGGCGCCGAGATCCGCTCGAAAAGGCTTTGTAAACCTCACGGAGCGGATCTCAGACTGAACTGAAGAAGCACATGCCCCAGTTTTTACTAATCTTCTGTGTTTTCTGCTTCGATTGACTTGAATGGCCAGAAGCAGCAGAAGCTTGAAGGAGTCATTTCCCTCCAAAAGAAGCAGGTGAGAAGAACCCGGATGATTTCTGGACTGCATTTTCTGACAGAAACTTCAAACTTCTCTGACTGCTTTAAAACGTAGCTTTTTTTGAGTCCATGACCCTTAAATCAGAATCACGGCGTTGTCTGAAGTTATGGGAACACTTTTCTTGCTCGTCTGACTTGCAGGTTAACTGTCCTGATCCTGGTTTGTTGGTTGATCTAAATCAGGGGTGTCAAATCCAGGCCTCGTGGGCCGGCGCCCCCCATGTTTTCCAACCTGCCATTAAAGCTCCTTCTTTGCTGAAAACACCTGATCCAGGTAATCAACAGCAGATGAGGCAGGGTTCCTGGAAAACCAGCAGGAGGCCTGGATTTGGGCACCTCGGATCTAGATCATAGGTTCTAGAAGATTCTTATCTGATCAATAAAGGAATTTCTTCATCTCTAACAGCAGATGGAGAACTCCGGCTCTGCTTGTTCTGATTGCTTCTGCGAGTGGAAGAAATCTGAAGGTCATGTGAGCAGGTGTCCACATCACTGATGATCAGCGGGTCAGCTGGTGCCCTTGGGGGGGGTCTCGGTATGGTTTATCTGTTTGCTGAAGATGAAAAAACAGGATTGAACATGAGGTGTTCATGTGGACTTGTTCTTGGTTGGTTCCTGCTGGAATGTTCTGAGCCTCCGTTCTGGTGGGCAGTGGGAGTCAAACATGGTTAGCGTGGGTTCCCGCCTCTCTTGAGCTGAGAATTCAAACTACAGCCTTTAGAGTTTTTCCAGACAAAACCAGATTTTTTTGTTCACTGCATCACCACGGAAACGGAATTGATCCTCCCCCTGGGTTTGATTTGATTGATTGTCAGATGTTTGCAGATCTCCAAACTTTGAGCGCGAGTCGAGCACCGCATCCTCACTGATGGTTTACAGCTCCTGCAGTGGTTCTTCTTCAAAAGTCAAACTTCAATTCAGCAAAAATGTTTGGTTTTATTAGGAATCCTGATACAGTTCCATCATAGGACATCCAGAATCAGATGAGGAACTAGATCACCAACATGTTTCAGTCTGAGATAAATCTGTCATTGTGGAAACCAGAAAGTGACTGAGAACACGAAGACTCATGCAGCTTAAGAGAATGATTAGTAAAGGAGAAAAGGTCAGAGTTCAGGATTCAAATCAATGAAACCCTCTGTTGGTTGTTGGGATAGGCTCCAGCAATCGGCGTGAGTCCATTCAGGGTGAAGCGGGTGAAGCTAATGGGCGGGTCAAAATCACCCCCAAAGCTTCTGGACTCATGAGACAAAAGAGGAGGAGGAGCTTTGTTGAAGGTGTGCGTTCAGTTACTCTGGGAATCCCAGGAACACAGCAACAGTCAAACATGGAGGTGGTAGCGTGATGGTGTGGGGCTGTTTTGCAGCTTTAAGACCCAAATAACTTGTTATGGTTGATGAAATCCTGAAGGAGAAGCAACAACCATCTGTTGGTGACCTCTGGAAAGCGACAGAGCAGAAAAATGATCTGAAACCAGTAGCTCACACCGCAGGACCACCAAAACAAACAAAACTGAAGTTCATGCTGGGAAATCCTCCAACATGGCTCAAATCAAACGATCCTGGAACGAGGGGTGGAGCCAAACTCCCGCACAGACTCACTAATGGTCATCACAAACACCTGCAGTTTTTACAGCCAAGAGTTTTCACAGGCGAAGCCGACGCTTTCACAAATGTCCGGGATGGACAAACCCAAAGTTCTGTGAAGAATTCCTGAATCCAGGATTTAGGTTTCCTGTTGCTTTGTGAAGGTTATCTTCCATTTCCTGCCTGGCTCTGCTGAAACCTCTTTTCTTTCTTCTCGCTGACACAGCAGATGCTCCACATGAGCGATTAAATCAACCACTCTTTATACACAAACCCTTATTACAATCAGGCATGGAAGAGGAAAATGATCTCCCAGAGAAGGTCCAGGCGGAACGTGTCAGTCATGTGTTTATAAAATCAGGCCAAACATTCATGAACTTTTGATGAGGGTCATCATTTCATTTTTTAAGTAGAATACACATATTCATATCATAATCATATTTCCAATATTTCCCAAATACGGCTCAATAATTCATAAATTCTGACAAAGTGAGTAAAGCTCAGGAGCGCAGCTGTAAGCTAAAGACTTGAAAACAAACCGCAGGAGCGCCACGCCAGCCGGCAGCCCAGCCATCGCCCGCCAGCTTCAGCTCCCAATGCTGGTGAAATTTAGCAGTAAACAATTAGTTTAAGATGACAGTACATTGAAAACAGAAAGAGCTTTTTCATGCTGATTTTGTGTGGCGTTCTCACGGATATGGCTTCCTTCTCATCTGTGTTGGAGCAGAACTTCAGCTGTTGGAGTCTCAGTGGATGGAAAAACCCGCGGCATCATGACACATGTTGATTCTGCACAAAAACAATGTTTGAAAATGTTGCCAGCTTAACGTAAACGCGGCTCCCGCAAAGGCGGCAGGGTGGTGACCAATTCCTAGTAGAGTTAAGGATGTGGAGAACTAGAGGGACTTTGAAGAACACCCTGTTGATTGATGGGACCAAACCAATTCAAACTCGAACCCGTCTCAGCAGTGGGGAGAGCCGCGGTGGGAACCTTCCTACAGCAGAGGTGGGTGTTCATGCAGCTTCAGGTAACGATGTCTGACACTAAAGCACTTCTGCAGTAGCTCTAAAGCCAGAAGAGCATCCTGAAAGCTTCCTCAGGAAAATGAAACACATGATGGGAAGCGAATGTGAGTCTGGTGATACTCTTGCTTTTATCAGGACCAAAGCAGAATCAAGGCTTCCAGAGAAGGTGCTGATGATTGGAAGCTCCTCAGAAAGTGACAGGGAGACCCGTCTTATCTGACAGCGAGCCTCCGCCGTCGCCTCCAAGGATCTGAGGAGCGTGTCTTCCTGAAGAAGGCTGCAGATTCCCCACCTTCCCCACAGGGAAATCCTCCAATTCTGAAGAAAATGATCTGCAGAGGGTTAGTTTAAGATCTGGTGGTGAAGGATCCAGAACGCAGGAGACTGGAATTAGTGTCAGCAGCCTGAACATTGAATCAATAAACTTAAACGCCACAGAACAGATGACCTGACCGCAAACAACTGAAAACCACACACTTAAATATGAACGTAACGGCATCGTTACGGTCGTCTAATCAGAGCTGATGCGAACCGGGACGTTCAGGACAGAAAGCAGCACGCTGAGGTGGAGCTGCATCGAACCAAAAACCAAACTGTTTGCCAGAAAAATCATATTCTTCCAAAGACATGAAGAAATGGATCCAAACCTGGTTCTGGACGATCCACCGGTTCCTGAGGAAACCTCAGAAACCTGAAGTGGTTTGATGAGAACTTTGAAGTCTCCATTGCTGTCGTGCACGTCTTTCATGGGTGACGGTGGAACATCTGTGTTGTCTCACTGCTGAAGAACCTGCAGGCCTGATGTGGCATATCAGTCCTCGCCAAACACAGGCGGCGTGGGAGAAATGATGTCATCCAGATGTGGAAGGATCGAACTTGTAGCTGCTGCACTGGTTGTGCAACTTCTTGACAAGCTCTGAATCCTTTTGTAGACGTTTATGTGGGTGTCCAGACAGCTTTGAACCATCAAGGCTTTATTCTAACATTTCTGATGAAAATCAACCGGTTTTTGAGGGTTTTTCTGATGTTCTGCTTTATGAAAAGTTCCCTCCAGCAATGTAATCTGCACATTTGTGGAGAAAAAAGCTATTTCTTTATTGCAACAGTGTAGCTGCCGTCAGTTTCTTCAGGAAACGTGACATGGGTCCAGATCCATTCCTGTGTAAATGAAGCCTGAGGCTCCTGTTGTTCCTGCAGAAAACTGGAGGATTTCAGGATTGCAGCAGCTGAAGGAGGGACAGACCGTCTTTCTGAGGAGACGGTAACGTGTCAGAGAGCTTCACTCTGTGTGTGTTAGAGCTTTAATTACCCCCCCACAGGCTCAAGCCTCGGATCCAGAGCTGGGGTCTGCTGCAGCGTCCTGACATGAGACGGATGGCACCCCCCCCATCATGCAGTCAGGGTCACTTAACGACCAGATAATCGTGGGTTTTTTGGGGGTGTCAGAACCCTCCTCTAACGTGGTTAATGAAAGGTTAAGGTTTCAGTTTGTTCTGCTGCTCTGTCGTCTGTCATTGTCTGAGTGGCAGATGTTTTTTTGAGGACACGACCACGTGACCATGTCACCAGAGAGTGAAAATGATGCAGTGGCTTTCGGTTCAATCCCTCACATGAACATGACTTCTTTGAAACACAGCTACTGATTATTCTCATAAAGTCAAATAATCGTCTTTGCAGTTAAATTATGGTCCAACATTTCCAAACTATAAGCTGTTTATAGAAACACAGATGTCGGATGAGGACGGATGAGCTGGTCCTGATGTTCGCAGCTCTGGAAGCAGAAAACTGGTTTTGGCACCAAAATGAGAACATGACACGTTAGTCTGTAAAACAACCCGATGCAAACAGGAGTCAAAGGAGCTCTTTGACTGCAGCAAATGGATTTTAGAAATCCATGCGTTCACGCTCTGCACGACTAAAGTCTTTCCTCAAATGAGCAAACCAGAAACAGAACCGATTCTGTTTGCAGCCGTTGGGTTTAAGGAGATCAAGCAGTTTGGGATTTCACAGTGCATTTCACCTCAACCGTGAGGAGGGTTCTGACAGCTTCTTCAGGTGTCTGACAGTTCATTTTTATCAGCAGCGAGATTAAAGTCTGCTTTCTAAAGCTGCCTGAGTTAACTGTGACAGCTCATGAAAACCAAAGAAATACTAACTTTACACTAGCCGGGCTTGAGATCAAACAGCTGGTTATTAAACAGAAAACGAATGTTTTGGTGGAAATGTAGTTCTGGAATCATCAGACGTGAGTTCTGCATCCAGTCCATCACTTTAGTTTGATGCAAATGTCTCACAACGACTTCACTTGAACTTTTGGACTCAGCAGTTCAGAAAGAGACTGAAGCCTAAAATAAACTTAGCAAAATCAGAGTTCTCTGTTTTCTTGCAGCAGCTGTGACGTCCGTTTATGCTGGAGGAATTTTCTATGTGAAAAAATGATGAAACTAAACTGGACTGATTCAAAAATAAAAGGAAAATCTGGTGTTTGGTGCCCTAAGGGGATGTGCAGCCGTGTGTTGAGCAGGAATATTACACAGCCATCAGAGCTCAGGAGGGGAAGTCCTAATCCGTGAAGGTCACATGATGAGATCAGAAGGAGCAGTGGCGTTCTAATTCTTTGATTCAAAGTCCTTGGCGTCTACAGACAACGTTCTCTTTGCATTCAAACTGTAAAAATGCAAACATTTACAGGAAGATTGAAGACACAGAGCTAAAAGCCTGCAAATTCTGGCTTCACAGACAAAAATGCAGCAGTTCTTCTGAATGTGAAACAACATCCAACAACAACAATATCCTCCCACCGAGTCTTAAAGAATGCGTCTAGTTGTAGTCCACTTGGAAAAGCCTGATTCTCAGAACACTGCAGACTGCAACGTCTCTGCAGGCTGCAGAACAGGGACTTTTAGATGATAAGAGATAAAAAATGGCTTAGACTAAACACACAGCTGCCTTGTGTCCAACTGATGAAGCTGGGTTCCAGCAGAGTGACCCCCAACCCCCCCAGATTCTGAGATTGCTCAGATGTTTCCCTGTATTTGTGTTTCTCATGCGGCTGCTGGTGGCAAATGTTGCCTTTCTGGCCTCAGGAAATCACAAATCAAACTTGTGAACCAGGTTCAGAAGTTTGAAGCTGGTTCCATCAGCGAGAACTTCTGAACTCTGCAGTTTCATCAGAGAAACTGAAGCTCTCTGAAAACAAGCACCTGCCGCAGGATCCCACCGGATTTAACGCGACTTCAGCTGCACTAGATTACCGCTTTTTCAGCCTTTGGAACGGCTGCCTGGGGCTTTCACACTCGCTTTCTGTATGGCTTCATGGCCCCCCAGCAGGCTGCGGTTTTCCAGACTGTGGGTTGGTAAACAGCAGTAAGTGAGGTAGTTAACAGGGGGCTTGTTTAGCTTTCTGCCAAATGACTGACTTCAGATGAACCTGTGCCTGAGAGACGGAGAAAAAGAAACAGGAAACCTTTGTGGTCAGATCACAGCCGGCCTATCAGCACTGACGCGGCGCTTTGATGTGGTCGGAGGCCGTGTTGATGATAAAACCTCTGCAGAGGCCAAAGGAGTAAGGATGAAAGCTACAGATCACAGGGAACCTGGTTGTATCTGTTGCAGTGAAGTCCTCTTCAGCGCAGGCTTTGTCCTGCAGCAAAAACAAAACACAAAGTCACAGCTTGAGTTTCAGAGCAAACCTTTTGGAAAACCTGAAGTTAGAGAATGAACCTTCTCATCAAGATCCAGAGTTCTGTTTGTGACACATTCATGTGGAAATATGAAGCTTGTAATGTTTCACACATTTACATGTTCCTTTTAAATGCCTGAAATCAGATGGGCCAAATTATGGAAATATGACTACAGCTGAATGTTTCCAGAAAACAGTCGAGCCTGAAATTCTCCTGGTAGGTTCAGACCTAAAGTTGCTTTGATTCAATCAGCAGGTTTCTTCTAGTTTGGAAAAGTCACCGGTGATGAAAAAGAGGCATCTTTGTTGAAAAAAATCTCAGCTTTGATTAAAAACAGTTCCAGAACTGATTTAAGGACTGACTGCATGTGACCTGTTGGTGTAAGGTCATCTGTCACATGATTTCAGAACTCCTGGTTTGCGTTCACATTTCTAGAGTCCAGGAACATTCAAGCACAGAAACCTTCTGAACTGGACTCTGGCTCAAATTGAATTCAGTGCAGCTCCATTCATGTGCAGAGAGGAGGTCCTGTACCGTGGAGCTTCTTTAAGACTGTATTCACACTGGACACATTTGGACTGCTTAAAGTGAACCAAACTGTCACCATGCAGAGCTGCAGGCTGTAACAGGGCAGTTCTGCGGGCTGTAACAGGGCAGTTCTGCGG
>BSAI01000054.1:558109-569113 GCA_036245035.1 Adrianichthys oophorus | reverse complement strand
GCTGTAAACGTTCATTTCTGCAGGCTGTAACTGTGCAGTTCTGCATGCTGTAACAAGGCATTTCTGCAGGTTGTAACCATGCAGTTCCACAGGCTGTAACCGGGCAGTTCAGCAGGCTGTAAATGTGCAGTTCTGCAGGCTGTAACTGTGCAGTTCCACAGGCTGTAACAGGGCAGATCTGCAGGCTGTAACAGGGCAGTTGTGCAGACTGTAACAGGGCAGTTCTGCAGGCTGTAACAGTGCAGTTCTGCAGGCTGTAACTGTGCATTTCTGCAGGCTGTAACCGTGCATTTCTGTAGGCTGTATTCGGGCAGTTCTGCAGGCTGTAATTGTGCATTTCTGCAGGCTGTAACCGTGCATTTCTGTAGGCTGTAACCAGGCAGTTGTGCAGGCTGTAACTGTGCAGTTCTGCAGGATGTAACCGTGCATTTCTGTAGGCTGTAACAGGGCAGTTCCGCAGGTTGTAACCATGCAGTTCTGCAGGCTGTAACTGTGCAGTTCTGCAGGCTGTAACTGTGCAGTTCTGCAGGCTGTAACTGTGCAACACCGAATGTTATCTCTTTATTGATGTTTAACCTCAGATTTAGAGTTGTGCATGAAGCATAGGATCCAGAAAGGTTTTTTTTTTAGACTTTCCGGATTAAAGTTGCAGTCTTAAAAAGAAAACAGGTGTCATGTTCTCCTCAGAAGCACTGCAGGCAGACAGCAAAATAAAGCTCTAACCCTAACTGAGACTTGCATTTGCTCTCACCCTGTCAGTTTGATGCATTTTTTCATTTTTCTGAAGAACTCTGATGAGGTTCAGCTCAGTGTTTACTAAATTTGAGCTGAGAAATATTGATGGATCATATTTGGTTTGTGCTGGAATTCCCCTGCAGCCTGCTGTGTATTATGTTGCCATTGTTCCCTATGTCTGATCTAATTGGAATGAATGTCTGTATTCAAACCACCATCAGAAGCTGGACCTATGCAGGTTATGTTTTCATGTGGCGCCTGGAAAAGATTTAAGGCAACTTGTTGCATTTATCAGTTACTCATATTTCAGCTTGGATTGGAGGGAAAGTTCAATTCTATTCAACTTTATTTATATAGTCCAGGATTACAATACAGTTGTCTCAATGGGCTTCACAGTTCTTAAGTTCTAAAGGTCCGGGATTGTTTTTGGTCTCAGCAGACAGAAACTTGTCCATGAGCATCACTCTGATGGACAGATCGGGAACAGGTGGTCTTCGTTGTGGATTTTATGACAATCATTTCTATTTGTGAACTTAATGTTCTTAATGCTGCAGGTGCAGTGAGACTGCAACACAAACTGCTGGTTTGGGAGCTCCATCATCCTCCTCCTCATCGTACATCAAATGGCTCTGACAGAGCTAATGACAGCGTAATGAGAGCCATTACCTCGCGGCCACCCGCTCGGGTCTGCTGATACAACTGCAGACCATTCTGCTGTTATTTAGCCACCAGTGGACTTTATGGCTCTGGAAGGAGCTCTGCAGCAAAAAGCAGGAAACTGCTGCTCTTTAATTAACAAGAGAAAAGTAAAGCTCCTCCATAAGGATGTATCGTCTGGCAGCTCTTTCCTTCAATACCTTTAAGGCTCGTTTTGAGTAGTTTGGCTTTTATAGCCCTAATGTGTGTGTGGGTGCATGTGTGCACATGTGTGTGCGCATGTGTGCTATCATTTCAAGTCTAAAGTCAGTCTACATTAAAGGTAAAGTCAATATACATAAATGGTAAAGTCAGTCTACATTAAATGGAAGGTCATTCATTCATTTTCCAAACCGCTTTATCCCTTTCGGGGTCACGGGGTTGCTGGAGCCTAACCCGCCTACTCATGGGTGAAGGCAGGGGACACCCCTGGACTGGTCGCCAGTTTGTTGCAGGGGCCACAATCACACACTCACATCCACACCTAGAGACAATTTACAGTGACCAATGAACCATATTTTTGGACGGTGGGAGGAAGCCGGAGTCCCCGGAGAAAACTCATGCATGCACACACAGATAGGTCCCCCATTGGTGACACTGTTTTAAGTCCCCCAGGCAGGTCTTGAACTGGGAACCTTCTTGCTGTGAGGCAAGAGTGCTAACCACTGCTCCACCGTGCAGCCCTAAAGTCAGTTCACATTAAATGTAAAGTCAGTCTACATTCAATGTATTGTCAGTCTACTTTAAATGGAAAGTCATTCATTTTCTAAACCGTTTTATCCCTTTCTTGGTCATGGGGCTGCTGGAGCCTAACCCGGCTACTCGTAGGCGAAGGCAGGGCAAACATCTGGACTGTTTGTCAGTCTGTTGCAGGGGCCACAATCACACACCCACATCCACACCTAGGGACAATTTTGAGTCACCAATTAACCTATGAAGCATGTTTTTGGAAGGTGGGAGTAAGCTGGAGAAAACCCAAGCATGCACAGGGAGAACATGCAAACTCCACACAGAAGAGTTTTCCATTGGGGACACTGTTTCAAGTCCCCCAGCTGGGACTTGAACCAGGAACCTTCTTGCTGTGAGATAAGAACGCTAACCACTGTTCCACCATCTGTTGGGGAGGTAGGCTTTGTTTTTGCAATAAGTGTCCAATAATGGGGCTAAAGGTCTCAGATCATCGCATCTGACCACCAAACTGCTTCTTTCACAAATAGAGCTTGAAGGTGCTGATTTTGGAGCAGGTGTCTCTTTCTTGGATGTGAGACTGGAGCTTTTATGGGAATGTTAATCTGGTTTTTCCTATGGATGCTGCTGTTACATTGACCTTCAGTTTTCACTCATGTTTCCCGACCATCAAACCAGATTCCCTGGAGCTGTGGTTGATGGGATCTCCTAGTAGACCTATAAAGCAGCCCTGCATCCCATAAAGGTGCATAAAGTTCTGATGATCTTGGAATCATGTCTTGTTTATAAAAATGGCTCCAAGAGACATTTCAGTAGATCTCTTTCTCAGATCCAGACTCCTTTCTTTCAGTTTGAGGTCCATCATGATCCAGTCTGGAGACTGCTGTTTTTAAAGTCTTGGTTCCTGCACTAAACTTAAAAGTAATAAAACATTGAGCACAAAGTGACATGCTGTTTTAATCATTCAGCTCATCATTGGAAGCTGGTTCTTCATGTTTTTGTGCATCATTCCAAACACATGCTGCTCGTTCTCTGAAGTGTTTGAAGAATAACTTTCTACACAGCAGTTACTGCAAAAAACAAAACCGTTTTTCTCTTTTTTGGCTGATTGCATTAACATTTCTGTGTGAAACATCAGCAATCTGTTTGTGAAAGCACAAACTCAGCGCAGGTTCAAACCCCCACACAGACACTTTGGGGTAAAGGATTCTGATTCCAGTAAATTCAGACATCTTTTTGTTTTAATAACGTAACAGACTCACCTGGAGTTCAGCCTTTAAACACAGGTTCCTTCATATCATTAGTTCCAGTAAGGAGTTAACGGGACATGAAGTACGAATCCAGACAGTTACTGCTGTAAATGTAGATGACAGACATTAGAATAACCTCAGACATCAACACCACAGTGAGTTGGAAGCTTCTGCAGACGATCTCCATGTGTTTTTTTTTTTTTTTTTTTTTAACTTGTCCTGTCCAACAGCTGAGCAAACAGATATGAGCTGAGAGCCTCTTGTATTAGACAGATTTTACTCTTACAATCGGGGGTTATAAATCATAGCGAACACAAAATGTATGTTGGTATAAGTCCCTTTTGTAATTTAAACCAAACTTTATTAATATTGATTTTTTTATTTTCTTTTTTTGTGTCTTTCTTGTTGGACCGGACGGAAAAGGAAAGGGGGAAAAGGAGAGAGTTGGGGGGTGGAGGGGGGGAAAGAGAGATGGTGGATTATAGAAGTTAGAGAATGGCTACAGGGAAGGGAAGGTAGAGTTGTTAATCTACAGGCAACAAAATGTTGGAGCTTATACCCATTGTAATAGTGAGTGTTGGTCTAAAATGGGCGGGGCCTGTCCACACACTCAGCTGTTACATACCTGCCGGCTCCAAGAGTGTTCACAAACTTGTCCACATCCAGTTCACACGCACACTTGTGCATACCAACCAACACATGTAAAGCATTACATTCTGTCATGCACACTATTTGAAGGTGTAAAGGTGAGCTGACGCCTGCGCTCAGGTGAATGTTATGTTAAGCTGAAGTGGATGATGGAATGCACAAAAAAGGAGGGAGAACCCCCCGCCATCCCCACACCAAGACACCCGCCGAGGCGGCAGCGCCGACCAGGGCCCACCCCCGCACCCATACTGTGGGGTCAATGGAGGAGATCCACCCGCCAGGCAGCCCGGCCAAGCACCCAGACCAGGGCCCGCAGGACAGCCACACGGGCCCCCAACACCCGAGTGCAGTGAAGTACGGAAGCACAGAGCGCAAGGCCCAGCCCAGTCAGGAGAGCAGCCCCCCACCGCGCCAGGTGGCCCAGCGTGGGGCCCCACCCCCGAGAGCCCCACCACCCCAGACAAGCCGCCCACCACCACCCAGGAGTTCTGGGCATCCCCCCACCCCATCCCCGGGTACGAGCCCAGGCCCCCCACGGGAGACCCGCTCCAAAGCTCCAGGCAGCTGCGGAGATCCAGAAGAGAGCACGATGGGGGTCAGCTACCCCCATCTAGAAAAGGGATGACCAAGAGAAGTGGGGGTCCCCGAAGGTGTACATTGCCTGACCAGGCTCTCCTAATATTGTGACCCAGAAGGGGCTCGGCACCCGAGGGTAAGGGCCAGAACCCGCACCACAAGGACACAGACACCCTCCAGGCTCAGATGGAATATGATCCCCCGCTCATGGACTTGCCAGAGGACAAAGGGATCCCTCTCCCTGCGTGGGGAGGGGGCCGCCGGGCCCAGGAGGCCGACCCCCAGGAGACAAGGCCACCGCTGCTGAAGGCCCTGTTCTCTCCACCAGGGATGGGGTAAGGGACAGAAGATCAGTAGTCCCACCTTCCTTGTGTAATGTATTTGCGTGTGTGTTGAGGTGTGTTTCTTGTGGTTGATGGGTGTGTGTAATAAAGGGTGCAGTTAAAATTGGCGAGCAGGGCACTGAGGACATCTCCTGATTGCTTACAGGGATGTCCAATCGCCCTCTCACCAAGGAGCCCTAAATGTCTACGGTGCAGTTAAAATTGGAGGGTAGAGCACTGAGAGGACATCTCCTGCTTGCTGGCAGTGATGTCCTAGCACCCCCCCACCAAGGATCCTACGTGTCTAAGGTGCATTTAAAACCAAGAGAAGGGGGCGAAACTGAGCGGAGACCATGGGAGGGGGGGACCACTGCCAAGTGGCTCGGCCCCTCGAGGTATTCCGCAAGCACGCCCCCCCCTTCCAACCTAATAAGTGGTCGTATGAGGAAGGAGGGAAGGTCGGGGACAGCTACCAAACTGACTCCCGATGATGAAACAACCGTCCCCCCGCCCCCCCCAGCATTGGGCCCAAGTCTCCCCAGGGCCCCACCGCCCGAAAGCCAACCCCCCAGGCCCCCCACCCCCCACAAAGAGAGAGGAGCCCAGAGGGGGCCAGCCCCCAGGGCAAGCCCCAGCCCCTCCCCCCAAGCAGCGCCCCTGTAGCTACCTGGTCAGGTACCAGCGGGCCCGAGGAAGCCCCTAGGGTCCCGTACTGGTAGTGGACCCTCCCTCTTGCCCACAGACATCCCCTCCCCTGGCCCGCTCCCCCCAGACCCCGCAATGGTAGGCTTTACCTGGAGCAATCGCAGGCCCCAAGAGGGTTGCCCCACCCCGTCCCAGGGCCAGAGAAGGAGTGACGCCAGCCCCCAGGTGCAGCCGGGCTGCCCATCCAGCGCAGGCAGACCCCCCAGGGCCAGGGCCCCGCGCAAGCCCCCCCAGCACACGCAAAAAGACCACCCCCCGAGCCAAGCCAGACCCCCACCCAATGCACCATCCACAACCCCCCACGCCCAGGCCCGGGAGACCATGCGGCCCCTGCGCTTGCCCCACCCAGGCGCCGGACCAGACCCACTGACCAACAGCGCCCCCCTGCCCCCACCAGGCACCAGGTAGGCAGACAGTCAAGGCGCGGCGACACCCAGGAATCCCGCCCCCTAAGTTATGGAGTTAGCTATGGGAGACCAGAGAGCCCGAATTCCTTTTAAGTTATTTGAGCTCTTAGTTGACATTTTTTCCAAGCTGATATGATCCAATAGCAGATTCATGTAATGACTTATACTAATATTTTTCTTGTTTTTCCAGTTTAATAAAATTGTCTTTTTTGCTATACAAAGAGTTATGAAGATTATAGATGCTAAACTTCCCTCTGTGTCGATGGCACTCATGTCACCCAGCACACAAAGTGAAGGTGAGGCTTTGATTGAAACCTTAAGCCAGACTGATAAATCAGCACATAACTGTTGCCAGAGAGCCTGGACAGGTGTACAGAACCACAGAGCATGCATGTAATTGTCAGGTAAATTACTATCACAATGCTCACAAATGTCTGAGTTTTTGAGACCCATCTTGAACATCCTCTGTCCAGTATAGTAAATTCTGTGAAGAGTTTTGAATTGTATTAGTTGAAGGTTTGGACTTTTGGTTAATTTAAAGGTATTTAGACAAATTTCTGACCAGAAGCTTGTGTCTGTACTTCTGCCTAAGTCTGCATCCCATTTTGTTGTTGGGATTGAGACTTCGTTATCTAAGTTGCATAAGAGTTTGTATATTTTGGAGAGAGTTTTATTCAATGAAAAATTAATCATAGAAGTAGCTAGTTCTGGTAATTTGAAGTCATTGTCTCTGGATTTAAATGTTTTAGTAATTACAGATTTAAGTTGCTGATATTCCAAGAATTTATTTATTCCATGTTTTTCTTGTAGTTCTTGGTGTGTTATGAATCTTCCATCTGTAATTAAGTGCTCGAGTAGTCTTATGCCCCCTGCTTGCCAAGCAGGGAAGTGCAACATTTTTCTATTTATCAGGATGTCTGGGTTGTTCCAGATGGGTGTCATTTTGCATGGTAGTAGTGAAGAGTTTGACATTTTAAGAAAATCCCACCAGGCTATTAAAGTAGCACTTATATTACTACTTTGGTAGCAGTCATGTTTTTTTTATTGTTGGGCTTATAAATGGTAGATCTGACAAGTTAATCTTTCCACAGAATGCCTGTTCCAGATCCATCCATGGGTTGGTTTCTGGATTGTTTTTTATCCATCTTAAGAGGTACTGCAGTCTGTTGGCAAGAAAGTAGTTATGGAAGTTAGGTAATTCTAAGCCTCCACAGCTTTTTCTAGATTTTAAAGTTTTTAGACTAATTCTTGCAGGTTTATTGTTCCATAAGAAGCTGGATATGGCAGAGTCTAATGTTTTGAACCATTTTAGTGGTGGTTGTGTGGGGATCATTGAGAACAGATATTTAACTTTGGGTAAAATGTTCATTTTTACTGTGGCTATCTTACCCATGAGTGACAGAGGCAGGTTGACCCAGCGGGTTAGATCATCCTGTACACTTTTCAGTAATGGGGTGTAGTTTAGTTGCACCAGTTCTGATAGTTTCGGGGAGAAATAAATACCTAGATATTTGATATTGCCTGATTTGACTGGGATTGAGGTCTTTTGCTCTGCATTACCATTCAGTGACAATAAAACTGATTTGTTCCAGTTAATTGAGTAGTCTGAGATAGAGGAAAATTCATTAATAATTGTTGTTGTTTCACTAATGGAATGTGAATTGTTTAGAAAAAGTAATATGTCATTAGCATAAAGACTAATTTTATGATTACTGTATTTTGTTGTAATTCCTTTAATGCTCTCACGCTGTCTTATTGTTGCAGCCAAAGGTTCAATAAATATAGCAAAAGATCTCCATGTGTTTTTATGTCCTTCCCAAAGTCAGAATTAACAGCAACAGTAAACTTTTATTCCTTCTGTTTCATTGACTTTAGTGCCCTGTTGGGAGTTAGCTCTGAGATGCGACTGAGAGCAGACGTGTTTTTATCACGTTTCAACCTGCAGGTGGGAATCTGGATTCGTTTTTTCTGATGAGAGCATTGATGTCACACTGAGTGCATCCACAATGGCTCCAATAACTGAATTACATTTCCCTCTGCAACCAGCGGCGTCCCTAACCGCCATGTAAAGTGGAAACTGGAATTCTGTTACCGAGGTGGGGGATCAGGAAATCAAAGTTCATGTGAACACACCCACTGTGGCTGAACCACTGACTGTGTGACATCACCCATAGAAATGGTTTACCTCCACCAGAGTTCACCAGTTTGAACCCCCCCTCAGAGCCTTCTGCCAAAGGAAGCAGATAAACCGGAGAAGACAAGAAGGTGTTTATGCTCGGAGTCTATGAAGAATGTCAACCATGGCGGCCGATGCAAACATGATGTGTCTGTAGTCTATCTCCTTCATGCATCGTTTTTCAACAGCTAAACGTGATCCCACTGATAAACGTACAACTGTGTAAGTCAGAGGAAAAGTTAAAAATCAAAAAAATGTTTCAGGGGTTTGAAAAAAGCACATTTTCCTTCTCAATGATGCCTTCATTTCAGAAGATCATTCCTGGATTTAGAAACACAGACTCCAGTTGGAGTTTGAATGTTTTCCATGATTTGCCTCCTTCAATCCGAGAAGCATCCACGCTAGCTTAACTGTTGACCGAGGCTCCCCGTGGAGTGACTGTGGGCCTGGCTGCTCGTCTTTGTGTGGCCCTGGATTGAGCCGATGACCCGCCGGTGAGCAGCCTCCTTTTCCATGTGCTGGGATGGACTCCAGCAAACCCAGACAATCACACAACCTTTATAGAAAATGACTTTGATTTGTTCTGTCATCAGCATTAATGTCAGTTTTTCTCATTCTGCAAGTGAAATGCTTCTAAATTACATCATAAAATACATTTTTTATTTTTAAGACTTTGGGTTTTTCTCTCATTTTTAAAACACAACATGAAACAACCAGACAAACATCTGGCACGCTGTGGTTCAGATTAATCACACATTAAGTAAATCCATACGCTGAACAAATGCAAATTAAATGTGTCATTAGATGTAAAACTCATGATGACAGAAACTGAGCAGACCCATGAGAGCAGTGGGTTCATCTGTATTCAGTGTAACCTCTCTGTAACTCACATGCTTTTAATAAAGAGGCAGTCTGTATAATTAAAGAGGTGATCTGATTTCATGCTGGTCATTCTGCTGGTTATGAGAATCTGGTCAACCTCCTGCAGTTAAATCTGGAGAAAGAAATGATCTGAACACGTCAAAGAATGAGACGTATTATAAATGTCCCTATTTGTAAAACAAATCTTTATGAAGTAAGACTGAGAGAAACAGAGATGCTGAGCAGAAAGCAGCTCTGACACTAAAAACAAGCTGTGTGGAAAAGGTTTCTGGACCATCTGCTGTTGCTGCTAGTTTTCCAGGTCAAAAGTCAAAACTCAGTTTTTACCGGTATAATTTCACAGCAGCTGAAAGCAGCACAAATAAACTCTAAGTTCTAAATATCTCACTCGCTTTGACTCAAGCTTCTGTCTGAAAAAAATCTAAAGCCAGAGATTCAGCTGCAAACATGATCACATCTTGACCAAGGTCTGTAAAAATCACATTCCTTTTTGCTTACATTTTCTGAAAACTTTTCTCTCATCAGTTTTTGCCGTGGTTATTTTTTCTTCCATCTTCTGTTGGCCAGTTCGGAGCGTTTCTCCAGCCGCCGTCAGACTCAGCGAGTGGAAAACGGTGCGCAAATAAAAGAAATCGGCCTCAAACCTAAAGCAAGTTCTTCATGAGTGAATATAAACCTTGTTGAAAGGAAACAAAACTGAACAGACGAGTGCAGGAAAAATCACTGATCATCCAACTGACCAAAAGTTACCAAACAAACTAAAAATGACTAACATGTTTAAGATTTTTTATCAATTTGTACATTTACAATGAAACAGGATGTAGTTTTTTACAAAACACAGAGCAAAAAGTTCATATTTATAATCTTCATTTTAGTTTGATCTTTGATGAGTGGAACAGTTTACTATGAGATGACAAAGAGGGGATTGAACACACGCACACACACACATGCACATGCGCACACACACACATATGCACACACACACGCACACACACACACACATACAGATGTAAGCCAAGCTTACGTCTGAGTTTCAGAGGTTTTGCTTTGGTTCCCACGTTGACGTTGAAAGTTAAACCTGGTGTTTGGGTCACATGGGGCTTTGCAGGCAGCATGATTGGTGAAATCACCTTCTCAGCTGAAGGATAGAGGACAGCTAGGTAGATGTAGTTATTTGTTTACTGCATTTACAGACATCACCTCTGTTGCTGTATCTGTTCATGATTTGAAAAAAATGGAATCCAGATGGATTTTAGCGTGTCCGTGATGTCCGTCGCAGTGGTGCATCAGAAAGAAATGAGAACTCATCGGCTGCTTCAGCTTCTGTTTTTAAGAGAAAGATGCTGCTCTGTTTGTTAACAAAAAGACTGGCATCTAAGTGAATGTCATTGCACAGATTTTATAAAGCCACTGGAGAACAGATGCCAAGCAGTCCAAGGGATCCTCATTGAAGCGCCTCATTCATACTGTAAATGCCACAGTCCTATTCACCAGTACGGGGTTGACCCATACAGGTTCTGCAGGTTTTTGGGTTGTTCCGGTCCCTGCAGAGTTGTAGAGGAGCGGCTGCATCTGAAGGGAAAGCAGGAGTGTCTTGCAGTTCCTTTGAGGCTCATACTACCACCCCAAGGAACGTCATGAAGATGGAACGTACCATTTTGGTGTGTGGTAAGTGTATCAGGAAGTTTTCATCAGGATAATGGAAGTCACACACACTTCTAATGTACGGGTGATGCCGTCGTACGCTGTCCTTACGCCACACTCTAGTTGTTAGTAAGGTGGGAGTGTTGGTGCTGTCTGACCGTGCGCAAATGCGGCACGGAAGGGGTGTGCACGTGACCCGTCAGAGCCCGCAGGTCGTCCACACAAACTACACTCTGATTGTCTGTCTTTGTACGTGTTGTATACGTGTTGTGTAC
>BSAI01000054.1:547729-557750 GCA_036245035.1 Adrianichthys oophorus | reverse complement strand
TGTATACGTGTTGTATACGTGTTGTGTACCTGTTGTATACATGTTGTGTACGTGTTGTATATGTGTTGTATACGTGTTGTATACGTGTTGTATACATGTTGTATACGTGTTGTATACGTGTTGTGTACCTGTTGTGTACCTGTTGTATACGTGTTGTATACGTGTTGTATACGTGTTGTATACGTGTTGTATACGTGTTGTATACATGTTGTGTACGTGTTGTATACGTGTTGTGTACCTGTTGTATACGTGTTGTATACGTGTTGTGTACATGTTGTATACGTGTTGTATACGTGTTGTGTACCTGTTGTGTACCTGTTGTATACGTGTTGTATACGTGTTGTATACATGTTGTGTACGTGTTGTATACATGTTGTGTACCTGTTGTATACGTGTTGTATACGTGTTGTATACATGTTGTATACGTGTTGTATACATGTTGTATACGTGTTGTATACGTGTTGTGTACGTGTTGTGTACGTGTTGTGCATGCGTGCAGAAACACATGAACATTTTCTCTCCACAGTTTGCTGAGCGGTCTATGTCCTTGATATTTCCTGAGGGTCATCCGTGAACAGGTTTCCCCGTTTTTTATCTAACGGCCCCTATCCTCCCGTAACGACAGTTTGAACTAAGACTTCCTCTTTTCAGAGGAAGACCTGCTCAGAATTCCCAGTGCTTTCCCCCATGATCGGACACATCATTAAGGAGAGTGTTTTTCCATCCATGCATAGAATAAGTTTGAAGCAAACATCAGAACTTCATTATCTCCATTGAAGCACTTCAGCTTCCAAAGCTCGTACTTTTTTGTTCTCATGCAGGTTTTAAAGGACATTTAGATTTGGTGAGTGCATGGCAAAACAAAGACAGAATCTCTTTTAAACAGAGAGTTAAACCAAAGTTCTGCGCTGATCTGGCAGAGAACCTCGGACCATCATCTTGGTTCCACCAGCGCGCTTGAGAGCTGCAGGGTGAAGCTCTACATGAGGTTAGTATTGTTCTGCTGTGAACATTGACTGATCTCAGACATTTCTACACTCAGAAATGGGACACTTTGTTTTAATCAAAATCAACATTTAAATAACAAACACGCTCTGCCAGTTTTTAATTTTGTACTTTTTCCAGCTTTAGAGTTTAGTTACCAACATTTTTGATTTATGTAATGACATCCTCACGGAGATCCAGAGAACAATCATTCTCTGGATATGGACTTGTTCAGGATCCAAAACCTCCCTGACCATCAGGTGAGGAAGCTCTTGCTGGTTCCACAGTCGGATCCAACCCGACGGAGTTTCGTTTTGTGACGTTGGTGCAGTTTTCTGAAGCAGGTTACCAGCTGACCTCAGGTTTGTCGTGTCTGGGTTTGACTCATGTTTCACGTCTCCGTTTACATGGAAACAAGACGAGCCCACATGATGCTCATTCGGATCAGAACTGCAGTTCTTCAGAAGTTGGAATTGTAAAATCAGAAAGAAGTAAAGCCTTCAATCTCTGCCAAAGAGAGGCCAGCATAGATCACTTTCATGGAGCAAACTATGGACAAACTTCTTTTCTGTAACAGTTCCAACAACAAGTCCTCGGTTCCTGTAACCGTTGATGAGAAATGAAACCCCAACAAAGCACTGAGAAGACCTACAGCCATGTTTCTGGCTCCTTTATCTCTCCTGTTAAAGGGATCCGCTCACGTGTGGAAGCAGGTTCGCTCACCATGTCGATGTGTAAAACCAAGACGTGGATCTTTTGTTCTGTGCCGTGGCCTCCAGGTTTCGCTGAAACAACAAGGTCAGAGTAAGAAAGGAATGCTTGTGATTGCAGAACATGACATTTCTGCTTCTCCTGCTTGATTTGGATCAGTTGTTATACAGCTGAGTGTGGTGTTTGGCCAGTCTGAAGTTTGAACCTCCACCATGGTACTTTCCGCTTGAACTTAAGGAACACAAACATGTTTGCAGTGCCAGCTATTCACTCATAATCACACAACCATCCAAACAAACGGTGAAAAGCATTATTCTGCCATCACTCCAGGGGGCTGGGTGATAAACAATCACTGCCTTTAAAATGTCTGATCCAAAGAAAATGTTCTTTCTAACAGAGATGGAGCTTCACTCCTAAATGTGTTTGGAAGACGTCATGTTTCTCCAGCAGATCGTGGTGAGTAATCGCCATTGCTGTGTCCTCTTGTTACACAGACTCAAACCCACACACATGTTTTGATTTTGAAGCAGTGTGGGGTAAAGTGTTTTGTCCAAAAGCACAATGACAGTTTAACCTGGGATTTGAACCTCTAACCACCAGAGTGACAGACAGGTTCTGGTCGAAACGGTGGACTGCAGCTGCCATCAGTCTGATCTGACGGTTAGCCGGGTGTGTTTCCCGCTTCACAGAGAGGCTGCACCGTCTCTTTGATGTGGCCCCACCCAATCACATCCAATTACCTCTGTTTTCTAGAAGTTTCATGTCTGCAGGCTTTTTCCTGTGGCCATTTCATTCTATGTCAGCAGAGGAAATCAAAGGTTTGCCTGTATGACCGGCTGGGCCGAGACGTGTTTTAGACGAATTCACGCCTCAGAGCTTCAGGCATTTATCCCAGCTGCCCTCTCACACGGTTTCTGTTTCTGACTGAGATGAAACTGTGGCTGAACGCCTCCAGAACGTCCTGATCTTTCATGATTTAGTAACGAGTGAGGAATTGGAAATCTATGAAAAGAATGTTTGTCTATTGCAGTCAAAGCTGAGAATTTGGCTTGAGCACAGATGTCAAATGCCTCACAAAGAAAACATGCATGTTAGGAAGTTTGAGCTCAGATTAATCAGAATTGAACCTAACAGCAAATGTAAGTTTTCTCCATCCTCATCTGTGTGGTCTGGGAATGGAAGAAGGATCAAGAGATCCAGATGGGCAGAATACTTCCTTCTTGAAGAAGTCAGAGCCGCAAAGCCAAGTTTGGTTGGTTTGGTTTTTCCTCTCTTTTCTGGATTTGATGGTTTTCGTGGTCTGCTGTAAATATCCCCACGTTATATTAATGACTTCACGCCATATCTGGTTAATTTGCAACGTACCACGTAATCCAGGACTCCACTCAGCATTATCTGAAACGGAAAAAAACTGCAGAATGTACAGAAGTCATTGGAAATGAATTCAGTTCTGACTGGTTTAAATGCAACACCTCCTTTGTTGGAATCCACTGGCAGAAATAATCACTGTGTTTTCATGATGTTTGGATCAGTAGTTTACATTCTTAGAGGTTTGAAGAGCTTGAAAAATAAAGGTTAGATTGGTGTCTCCATGAGAACCGGTGCTGTCCGTTTGTCCCCGGTTGCAGGTTCAGGTTGAGAACTTTGACTCTGAACTCATTTGGTTTACATCACTTGACTTCCAGCTGTCAAATACTTCCATTACTTTGGATTCTCAAGCCAAATTTCCCTTTGGCTCCTCTTCTTCTACGCTTCAGGACCTCTGGAAATGAATGTTCCAAAAGTGAAGCGATGATGGTAAACGCTCTGGTTCATCCAGGCTTTCCCTGGACAGCAGTGTCTGTGTTGAGCTTTGAGACTGCTGCTGGAGTGTGCTGTTTGCAGGTGCTTTTTTAATTCAGGGCTGCAAACAGCACATCGAGGCGGCATCTCCTCCCTCATTCCATGTTTGTTTTTAGAGTCCAACTCACAAAGACCTTTAAAGCATCAAAAATAAGCAAACGGCACCAACAGCCGAGCGGGGCGCGGGCTTCACACTGAGACTGCATCTCTGCAGAAGAAATGAACACACAGCTGATTCACACTGATGCAACCTTGACTTAAACACAACATTTTCCACATTAGGACAGAACACTGTGCAGTAAAGTTTGTCTTTAATGTTTTAGAAAATCACCACCAAAATGGTGTTTTTACACACTGCAAACACAGCCCCCTTAGAAGGTCAAAAATGTTCTTTAAGGAAGAAAAAGCAAAAGTCTGCTTATGGGGTTTTCCCAAGAATTCTCATTTTAAGAACAAAAATCAGGTCACCAAGACATGTTTGGTCGCACTAGGATTGTTTTGCTTTAGGAAAACGTTCTTCATAAGATTATTATTCTTGCAAGACAGAAAATAGGACATTTTTCTTGAAATAAATGTTTTTTTTACTTTCTTAAGATTTCATCTTTGCGGTGAATATTCATTTCATCAATCTCTCCATGTATTAAAATGATTCGTCATCTCCCTTGAACTGTTTATTTCGGTTTATAGTTTAGCTTGTTCTTTTGGCCAAACGTGTTTCTCTTGAGTTCATAAAATCAAAAGTGTCATGAAAACGTAGAACTGTAATCTTAAATAAGTCACGTCACTCACATTTGATAGAGAAGCATGCAAACATCTTCAGTTTCCAAGTCGATGTCAGAAAAACATTTTCCATGGATTTGTTACATTCAGTAAATCAAGCGGCGTTCAGCTTGAGTCAGAGATGGTGAACCAACATTACCTCATGTTTTCTTAACGTTCCTGTTACGGTTCTGTTGGTGACTGTGAGCTGTAGTCTTTCCTTTTGGCCTGCTGCTGCTCTCTCCTCTGAGCAGTCGGGTCAAAGCACTCAGGCCCAGTTTGGGGGAAGCCAGCTCTGTTTGAATTGCAAGGAAAACAGAAAATCCACTTCAGGCTCAGTCCTACTCCCTGATAAAACATAATTAATCGACTGGAATCTGCTGGCGCAATCACCTGTAGCCTTAACCCCGTACCTCCGTGAGACTACTACTTAAGAGTATAGAATAGAAGAGTTGTGAGGAGGAATAATAGTAATAGATGTGAACAAACAGCTGGAAGGAAGTGTTTACAGCATGTCTGGACGCGGAACACGGATCCGCAGGCATGCTGCAGGATGCTCAGTTTGTTGACTTGCTCATGGCACTTTTTGTAATGAAAGCATTTGTCTTGAGGGGAAACAAACATCGCAGAGGTTTGGTGTCTGTGTTTCACTGGCAGCTTCCCTGGGGGGGGGCTGTCTGGACAAGTGTCAGGTTCAAGTGGACGTTCAGGCCACAGCTCTGCAGGAAATGACATCACAGAAATGCATACATGTGGTTGTGAGGTTTGCATGTTCGTAACAAGAGGATTCTGAGTTCAGTCTCTTTATTCTCATTCAACGCTGAAGTGGAGCTTTAAGCGGTCAAATAAAGAACTGCTGTGAAAGCGATCCGGTCTTTACGTTCAAACGCTGGTTTTATTCCGTCTCAAACTCCTCACTGCTTTGTTGTTGTCTCATATTGACATGTTTGTTGCAGATATGACTGTGGTCTGTTTAGCATTTCAACTTCATAAAACTCTTCAGCCTGACTTCCTTCCTCCAGACTTAATGAGGTCTTAGAAACCTTCAAGCCTTCCGATCGACTCGCTGATTTATTGTCTGATGCTATCTGCATCCGACCACCAGGTGACAAGTCAGGAATGTTTTCCGCTCGTATAGCAAAGCAAACAAAGCATTTTCTTTCCAAAGACCACCAACATCTTACGAGTAAACAAGAAATAAACAAAATGCTTCAAAGTCATGAAAGCTGGAACAAAGACGGCGGATAACAGAACATTTTATAGCAGCTTCTGAGGCAGAGCTCTGATTGGACAATGAATCCTGTCTGTCGATGGGACAAAGTTTAGCTCGTCATAAATACATACATGTTACACGTATGTGTTATTTAACTTCATTTTTGGAATTTCTTGCTGTGGGGGGAGAGCTGTAGGAGGGGTGATGCAAAGTCCATGTCTGAAGACAGAATGAACAAGTTTAAACCGAGTGAAGATTTTTCTAGTTTTCTTGGTTAGATGGGATTGGTCACGTTTGAACCCCCCCACTGAGAGTGAAGAAGATTTGAACAGCAGCTGCCACCCCACTGCTTTCCACTTCCATCAAAGCAAACAAAGGTCAGAATGCTCTCCTGTCTGAGAGGAGGAGACGGGGAATGGGAAAGAATGAAACTAGTTTCATTGTTGGCTCCTGCTGTTGTGGAGAAACAGATCATATTCTCATTGGAGGCATACTTTCATAAAGCAGATTAACAAACACTCAAAAGAAGGTTTTAGAAAGCGAGACGATGACTTTTGCAGCGAAAACAAACAGTTTTGGTTTCATTTGCAGCAGTGATCTGGTTTGAGCCGGTGAAGTAAGGATCAGGACTGGACTCACACACCCGTGTTTGACGTTAGACTTCTCAAACATGGGAGTCAATGAAAAATCCTTCCCTTTGGAAACCAGCGTTCAGGGGAACTGCAGTGTTTCCAGGTTTACTTCAGAACATAGGAGGACGTTGTTGGAAGCTTTTCCACAAATATCACAGATTTTTGTCCTTCCTCAGAGATGCAGAAAATGTCATCTGTGGTTTGAATCTTTCTCATCTGATCTGGACAGCGTTGATGACTGAAAGAGTGTTGTTGCTGCACCCGAACCCCAGAGCTTCCCTCTGATCATTGCTTCTCCATCAGTCTGAATCCTTTTTAGACATTTGAATTTCTCTGAGGAAGTGGTTCCTTTAAACCCCTGATGTGTCTCCATATTCTTATTGCTGCAGTTTCACATCCAGAGTCTGCTGTTAGATGTAAAAGCTGAATCCCAGAAGGGCTCCCAACTGTCTATAAATCGGCTGTTGTTTCAGCGTTTGCTGCAGTTTTATGGCCCTTCGTGATACTCGGATAACATCTTTTCTTCCCCAAATATTTCACATACATCAGCATGGCTCTGAGTGGTTATGAAATCTTTAGGACCTCACTAGATTATATGTACAGCTGTCAACATGATTTACAGGATTTTGTTTAAAATATCATAAAGATGAACGTTTCAAACATTTTCTCACAATCAGATGAAACTGAGAGACTTTTTGATTCTGATCTCAGTGGATGGTTTGATGTTTTCTTTATGGAGCTGCAAAAAGGAAATCTGGCAGAGCTGGATGCTGCTATATGACAATGTCATCAGTCAATAATGTGCGGTCTGTTGAGCAGAAAACCTTTTCTCTGCCTGAAGGTTTGTCTTGTTTTTAAATGTATTCCAGGTCAAACACGTGAACTAAACAGGATGAAAGTGAAGATCTGATGACCTTCTTTATCAAAATGCCAACTTTCATCAGTTTGCTCAGTGACACAGCTGTGTAACTGCTAGTTTTTCTCCTTCAGTGAAGCCGTGGTCTATTTAACTGCAGTTTGTTGTTGTTGGAATAAATGTTGGAAGTAAAATGT
This sequence comes from Adrianichthys oophorus, assembly GCA_036245035.1. NCBI lineage: Eukaryota > Metazoa > Chordata > Actinopteri > Beloniformes > Adrianichthyidae > Adrianichthys > Adrianichthys oophorus. The sequence goes on along the minus strand of BSAI01000054.1, from coordinate 550,556 downwards.
ATAAGCATTTGAGCATTTTTAACAGTTATTTTCACATCAGTTTGGCTTTTATAAACAGTGTTTTAAGTTTGTAACTATTGAATTTTGTTTTTAGACTTTTGTCCTTCATGGTTTTTGATGGTTCCTTTAATTTGTGGTTTGAACCTTTGGACCTGCTTACGGCACACACAGAGTTAGAGAACATCTGACACCAAAGTTTGGTTTGTTTGGTTCTGTTCTTGTGTACGGAGCTCCGCCTGTTTGCAGAGGTCTACCGCATCACCATTTCTTCGACTTGAGAAGAATGCGGTTGTTGAGTGAACTCAAATACGACTTCGTCCCTTAAGACTGAACCATGATTCAATCAATGACCTGCAACCAGGAGTCCCTCCATTTAAACAAAAGATACAGAGACTGCAAAACCCTCTGAGATATGACCAAAAAGGTCAAGCTTGATGTTTAAAGGAGTCTATCTTGTCTGGAGCTGATGTTCGGTATCTGCTGAGCTCAATGGAAAGAAAACCAGAAATATCACAATGTAGGCCACTACTTTGTTCTTCTCACTCACACATTCTGAGGAAAAAAAACTCAAACAAGATCCCCTTGTAAAATCCACAAACTAAAAACATAGAGGCGACACAAGGGCCATCAGGACTTTTAGCACCACTGCATTCATTTCACCGCATGAGCACGAGAACGTGTACGTCGTATAAAACCCACACAGTGTACCGACAGGCTGCTTGTGACACTAGAGCAGTGGAAAACAGTTCATCTCCAGATCTTTATGTTGATTGTTTACAGTTGGTGTAAAACAAGTGTAGAAAGTCCGAAGTTCTGCTTGTTGAGTATCTGAGTAAAAACAGAAGGCTGTGCTGGAATCTGGTGCTTTGCTTCTATACTCCCAAAGTTGACGTTAGTTTGGATTGTTGTCATTTGTTGGGAATTGTTGTGTTGTTTTACACAGAACAAGAGAAACACAACAACTTTACATGACAAAGTAAAACTTTTAGGCTATTTATTGTCATGTGTAAACTTGATTATAGATTATTAAAATTGATTTGCAGTAGATCTACCGTCATGCAGAAGAGAGAGGCTTCAGGATGCTTGACTCAAAACAGTGCAGAGTCAAGCAAAGAGCAGAGCGTCTGCTCAGCGACTGGCCTCCGATCTCCTGAAATGCAGGGAGTTGCTTCTGCAGGAAGAAGATCTTTCCTTTGAGGACCAAGATGAACTCTGACGTTACAACCACAACATTGACATGTATAGTTGTGGTCTGGAGGATGTGATTCACAAGATAGCATGACTGCTCACTGGATCCATGTTTGAGACCTGAGTCTGAGGCGCAGCGGATGACTAACGAGGAAGCAAGCGGAAAAGAGTGTAAGTGAGATTTATCTTCTGTTCAAAAGGCCAACAAATTAGTTAGTGCAGAAGACAGGCTTTTATCAGGCAGGCTGGGAGACGCGGCTGCTCCAGAGCTTGCTTATGTGTGTGTGTGTGCATGCATGTGTGTGCATGTGCATGCATGTGTGTGAGACAGAGAAAAGGAGTGAATGATGTCTTATTCTGTTTTCCATCCCAGCTTAAAGAAGCGTTTGTCTGTAAAGCTGTGAGCTGGACGTTGCCGTTGCCATGGAAGTTGACAAATTAAAAGCAACAAAGAGGACAGGCTGTTCAGGGTGGGGGGGCAGAGTTAATGAAGGAGGAGGGCAGGAACATGTATATGGAGTGAAAGTGCTGGATGTGATGGAGACAAAGAGGAATCGAAGAAGAGAGTTTAGAGAGGCTTCAGAACGATGCTGTGGGGGGTTCAGAGGAACAGCAGGATGGGGGGGCTGTGGGGGGGTTCAGAGGAACAGCAGGATGGGGGCGCTGTGGGGGGTTCAGAGGAACAGCTGAGGTTTCAGGATGGTGGGGTCAACAGACGGATAGGAGGAGGGTCTAGGACTCTGGGAGGGGCTTCTGGCTCAGAACCACTCAAGTTTCCCAGAAAGCCTCTGTTCTCTGTCTTGTACAGAAACACACATTTTAACTACACACTCACGACAAACACACAATGAGCCGCTGAGTTTGGTTGGTTTTTCCAAATCTGAAGACATGATGGAAATCCAAAGCGAACTTCTTAAAATGTTAGAATTCACTAAAAATCTGCAAAACTGTTTCAAACAGGCAGCAGAGTCATCATTCGGTTTCTTTGGTGCTTCAGTTCCTAATGAAACCTCCACACAGAGCCATGAACACCATCATTATGGGATATCTGGAGTTGTCTGATTTTGTGAGTGACCATGTAAACAGCACATCATCCTTCCATAGAACATCTTTAGAACACCGAAAGCTTTCTTCCTGTACGGCGGACACGTTCCCGCATGAATCCGTGTTCGTCTGATTCCTGCTGTGGTTTTCAATCTCCAGAATGAGTTTGATATAAAGAAGCAATAATTGATTGAAAGCGTTTAGGAGGAAGCAAAACGCTAGAATCCCACATCTGTGGTGTTTTGACTCTTTCCAGAGAAACCATCCAGTTCTTAACTTTTCATTCATTCATTATCCAAGCCGCTTTATCCCTTTCGGGGTCACGGGGTTGCCGGAGCCTAACCCGGCTACTCATGGGCGAAGGCAGGGGACACCCCTGGACTGGTCGCCAGTCTGTCGCAGGGGCCACAATCACACTACTATCATTCGTACTATCATTAGTACTATCATTCGTACTATCATTGGTACTATCATTCGTAGTATCATTCGTACTATCATTCGTACTATCATTCGTAGTATCATTCGTACTATCATTGGTACTATCATTCGTACTATCATTAGTACTATCATTAGTACTATCATTCGTACTATCATT
>BSAI01000054.1:518644-547329 GCA_036245035.1 Adrianichthys oophorus | reverse complement strand
CGTACTATCATTGGTACTATCATTCGTACTATCATTGTACTATCATTGGTACTATCATTGGTACTATCATTGGTACTATCATTAGTACTATCATTCGTACTATCATTGGTACTATAATTGGTACTATCATTCGTACCATCATTAGTACTATCATTGGTACTATCATTGGTACTATCATTCGTACTATCATTAGTACTATCATTCGTACTATCATTGTTACTATCATTCGTACTATCATTGGTACTATCATTGGTACTATCATTAGTACTATCATTAGTACTATCATTAGTACTATCATTAGTACTATCAAATGACAAAGATGGGTTCATATAGGAAGGCATCATTACTGCACATTACAGACGACTATCAAAGTGCACTCCTTATTGATTATGGTCAATGTCGTTTACTTTATTGTTGTAGTATCTTCTTAAAAAACTCAAAGCGCTTTCCAGTCACATATTCAATTCAGTTTCATTTCTACAGCTTCATATCACAACCACAGCCGTGTCATTGGGCTTCCACCGGTATTTGCAAAGAGCATGAAGTCAGGCATAAAAATGGAAACAATAGCGGGTTGTTAAACAGAATATGCTGAATAAACAAACAAACAAACAAACATCCCTGCCCTCACACCCCCCTTCTTGGTGAGGAAAAACTATTCTTGGAAAAAAAGAAGAAACCTCAGGGTTGCCCTCAGGAAGGAGGGATCCTCAATTGGCACACTGATGGCGCCAACCAGGATCTATGTGGGGTTCAGTGTCTTTCCCAACGACACTGACACATGGGCGGGCAAGGGAACCCAATCTACGATATCAGTGGTCGACCGCTCCACCTCTGCGCCATGGCTGCCCCGAAATGATCATAAAATCTTATTTCTCCAAAGCTGTTTTTGCTGAAGCTTACAGACTGTCAGGTCCTCAGCCAATCATGAAATGTTTTTGGATGTCTTTGATGTCATTGGTCGCTGGGCTTTTCTTCAGGGCTAGACACTGAAAAAATAAAGGATTTGTAAAGTTAACACTATCAAACAGTGGAAACTTGTTGCATCCTTTGGAGTAGAACTTTAATTTCTTCTTTTTGCTGTTCAGTTTGCAGACATCAGTTTTGATGCTAGCAAAGCTAAAGCTTCAATCTTTGGAAAAGCCCAGTTTGAGAAGAAAAACGGAGCAGCTGGAGTTCTGAGCAGAGCAGGAAGTTTGACAGTCGCTTCACTATCAGATGAAAGGGGGGTTGCTTTGGGGTCTGGGTGGCCCTCTGATGGGCTGGCAGCCGGTCTGTGGTGGGCCCTGAACGGCTGGGACTTTTAAGCAGGATCCATGACCTTTGCTGGATTGGAGATAGTCTGGTCGCGCAGCTCTCTGGCAGGTTTTTGTGAGTTTTTTGATAACAAAAGTATCCAGTGTGAAGTTTTTCCTCATGTTCATGTATCCAGAAAGTATTCACAGCGCTTCACTTCCGATGTAACAACCTCATTTCAAAATGAATGAAATCCGTTTTCTTCCTGAAACATTTTTTGAAAAACCCCCATAATAACAATGTTGAAAAAGTTCTCTTGAAATTGTTGCAAATGTATTAAAATTAAAACCCTGTAAAATGACGTGTACAGAAGTATTAACAGCCTTTCTTCATTACTTAGTTGCTGAACCTTTGGCAGCATTTACAGCCTCAGGTGGTTTGGAATATGACGCCATAAGCTTGGAACGCCTTTCTTTGGACAGTTTGGTCAGTTCCTCTTTGCAGTAGCGCTCAAGCTCCATCAGGTTGGATGGAAGTGTGGTTGGTGTAGTGCTGCAGAGATGGTTGTCCTTCTGGAAGGTTCTCCTCTTTCCACAGAGGAACACTCTGACAAAATGACCATTGGGTTATTGGTCACCTCCCTGATCAGGGCCCTTATCCCCCGATCACTCAGCTTAGATGGCCGGCCAGATATAAGAAGAGTTCTGGTGTTTCCAAACTTCTTCCACTCACAGATGATGGAGGTCACTGTGCTCATGGCAACCTTCAAGGCAGCAGGAATGTTTCTGGACCCTTCCTCAGCGTTGTGCCTCAAAACAATCCTGTCTCTGAGGTCTACAGACGATTCCTGTTCTTTCATGCTTGGTTTGTGCTTTGACATGCACCTCATGTAGACAGGGTCGTACCTTTCCAAATCCTGTCCAATCCACTGAATTGACCACAGGTTGGCTTCAATGAAGCAGCTGAAACGGTCTTTATTTTCTGAATTGGAATCATATATTTGTCCTCATGCACGAGTACAAACACACACACATTCATGATGGCCAAGCGCTGTGGCCGCTGAGGGTTCAAACCTTCGCTTTCTATTGTTCCTCGGGGGGTGGGGGTGGGGGGTGGGGGTCATCTGTCTTTCGGTGATTGAACGATGAAAGCAGGTAGTGAAAATACTGTAGCATGATCCTAATCAGGCATATGAAACTCATTTGTGTTTGCGCCTGTTAGTCGAGCATGAATCAGGAAGGATGGTAGAGTATGGTAGCAGTATACGCCCACACAGATCTGCTTTGCCATCTACATATTTAAGGTCACATTTACACTTCCATCCTGTCATGAGGAAACGTTGGTGTGAAGGAGCACATAACTTCTTGAAGTATTTCCTTCTGAGTCTGGAGATCAGGATCTGCAGGTCAACTGCAGTTCATCAAACTGCTTTTACTGCAGTTTTAGCTCTTAGTTTGAATCAAGAGCTTCATGCGAACCTTAACCTTACTATGATTGGAAGTGCAAGTTCATTATCTGTACTCTGGATCACACCAGAACAACAAATAAAAAACAGGATCCAAAGTTTGAGTCAAAGGGTGGCTGAGCGCTCCCTTAGAGGCAGGGTGAGCTTCTCACCCTGCCTCCTCCACATCCAGACGAGCCAGCTGAGGTGACTCGAGCATGTGGTCTGGATGCCTCCATCCTCTCCTGGATGGAGAGGTGTTCCGAGCATGTCCTACAGGGCAGAGGCCCCGGGGAAGACCCAGGACACGCTGGAGAGACTATGTTTCTCTGCTGCCCTGGGAAAAACTCGGGATCTCCCAGAGGAGCTGGAGGAAGTGGCTGGGGAGAGGGAAGTCTGGGAATCTTTGTTTAGGACGGATGGATGGATGGATGATGGATGGATGATGGATGGATGATGGATGGATGATGGCTTCTTTTCTGTTGAACACATGAAATCCTTTTCAGAGTCATTACTCATTTCACTACAATGTTTTTCTATCTTTATCTGATTCTATGTTTTACTTTTTCTTTCTTAACATCAACTCGTGATGCTTTATTAGCCAAATAAGTCAAACTTTTCTCCACAGAAGGAGCAGCGTCTTGTCCAGCAGCTTCAAACTCAAACAGACTTTGTGTTTTTCTACTGAACAGAAAAACTCCTGCAGGTGAAACAGGAGAATCCCAGCAGCTGATAACAGACTGTTTTCACTTTCAGCCTCCAATCCACAGAGAACCTAAACATCTCCAGCCCTCCTTCTGACTCTGACGCTACGCTAACTTCAAGCACAGCGGCAACCTCCATCTGCTCAGAAATGCTGACTGTCTTTAATATTAAAATCCTGCTATAGTTTATTGTTATAGCATAGAGATACAGATCTGCAGTGTCTGTCAGCGCAGACGCCTTTTCTCCACATTTCTCCACCACTCAGGACTTTTCCTCACAGAAACGTCCATTTGCTTTGGATTTATTTTCTTTTCACCTTCCCTGCAGCCGCTGCAGTCTGAGATTCAGCATTTCTTCCAGGCAAACTATTTTACACGTTTGTTTTCATTTAGTGGCTCTGAAACCTGTTTTTGAACAACAGCGTTTACCTCCATCAGGCAACTTTCCCGCAGAACCAGACAGAACCCAGCAGCACGCCTTCAGGACACCTGACACAGACTGATGATGTTCATCACACTCAGGACTCTCCTGAGCAGCATTAACAGGGAAGATAACATGGATCACAAATGTTCATCTGCAGAACACACACAGACGCATGTAGACTCACATACATGCACACAGACACGACACACACGCACATGTGCACAGATGCACAGCCACACATGCATCCATGTGTTGATTTAGTCCATCTAGTCCTGATTGTAGGTAAGATGATTGAAATATTTGTTGTGGCTTATTTTGATGACCCGGCAGGCTAAATGAGACACAAACACACAACGATGGATCAGATGGATTTACTGACGTGCACTTTTTTACTCCTACACAGTTTGTGGGTCATCAGAGTTCAGTATTTGTGTTCAGACAGAAATCTCAGCTCCGATCGACAAATTCAGGAAGCTTTTCCTTCCCCTTGTTTGCTTTACCTATTTCTGTCATTTGTGCAGTAATCGTGCAGCAGCGGTTTGGTCCATCAACCGGCTGACTTAGACAAGTTGAAGTGCACTTTCAGAAGAAATTCCTCCTTTTTCATGTATTGATTTGATCCAAAGTGGATCAATATGAGCTGGTTTGCTCTTTTTGCGATGCCTGAACAGGAGGGTGAGTTATCTTTCTTAAATTTCCTGCTTTTTGTTTTCTCTGAAAACGTCATAATTCATGTGTTCACGCTTCATGGCTTTACTATTATTGTTTCAAAAGTCTTTAAAGGTTATAAAACCATTTTTGATGGACTGAACCATCTGGTGTTTTTTGGCAGAAGCTACATTTTCTGTGTGACTTTTTGACCTCCAGGAGCACATAAAAGAAAAAACTATATCATCTGCAAACAGAATGTACTTCCTTCTCTTCCTGTTGAGTCTGTGCTGTTTAACAGGTATTTTGTGTCTAAGAAGGTAATATGTTTCCACCATTAGAGAAGAACATTACTTGACTTCAGTTTAAAAGCTTCTGTGTGTTGTGGTGATTGTGAAAATAACCCTTATTGTTACAAACGAGCAGACGGCTGTTCCACTTGCAGCAGGTTCATTAGTTCAGACAGAAAGCTTCATCAGAGTCAGACTGGCAGAAGTCAGGGCAGACAGCAGGCAAGCAGAGAACAAGCCGGTGTAAATACCATTTGTGTTCCACCGTCAGATCGGAATGGGGGGTTGCGACAAGCAGGGTTGGGTAAGTTACTTCTGAAAAGTAATTCATTACTTTACCTAGTTACAGGATCAAAATTATAATTAAATTACTTTACTCAAAACCTATTTGAAAAAGTAATTCACTACTCGTTACTTTACTTTTTTTCACTCATTTACAAACTTTCAAGGGAAGAACAGCTTCACACAAACAAGATCGTCTTGTCTTTCATTTAACAAAGCTCCTTTGAAAAAGAGATTTTTTTTTAACCAATATTTTATTAGATTTTTAAAATAACAAAACAATGAAAAAGTCAGCACAGCACAACTCAATCAAGTACACAGGTTGCAATAATAATAATTTAAAAAAAGGGTAAAGAATAATAATAAGTAGTGCACATGGACATCACATAACAGCACGTTTTATCTTATCTAAGCTGCTTCCCCTAACCTCACCGATTTCTTGAGAAGACAAAGGAGGAGCGTCCCTTTTGTAGAAGACCAAGAAGGTCATCAGGAAGGTAGTTAAGAAGTGGTTGCCAAATCCGATAGAAATCATCATCATTCCCTCTCAAGGAGGCGCTAAGATGTTCCATGGGAAGAACTTGGAAAGTCTCTTTGTACCATTGGGTAACTGTGGGCGGCTTCTCCTTGATCCACTGTAGAACAACACATCGTCTCGCCAGGAGCAAATGTTTTTTCAATAAAATCAGTTGTGTGGTAGTCACAGGTAGCTGCTTTGGAGGTTTATTCAGAAGGAAAACCTGGATCTAGTTTTTTTGTTTTGAGTAGTATTGAACCAAGTTCTTTTGTAACATTTCTCCAAAATTTAGATATTAATGGACATGACCAGAAACAATGATAATAGGTTCCTGTCTCCTTTTTACATTTGATGCATATGTCAGAGACCTGGGGGTTGATTTTGTTCAAAAGGTAAGGGGTACACTGTAATCTGTGTAGTATTCTATACTGATTTTCCCTCAGCCTGTTGCATAAAAATAATTTATTTACGGATTCAAAAGCCTTCCACCACTGCCCATCATCTAAATCAATCCCAACATCTTTTTCCCACAGCGCTTTAGCTCTAGAGTCTTCGAAGCTGTCACACAAAAGCACCTTTCCATAAAAAAGAGAAATGAACTTCTTGTTAACAGCCGACAAGCTGAAGTCCAATAGGAAGCCTTCAATCGGATTTTTAATTGGTCGATCTAGTGGGAGTGAGCATAGCCATTTTACAAAATGCCTGGCATGAAGAAAACTAAAGAATTGGCAGCGTGGGATCCGGACTTGATTTGAAGCTGTGAGAATGACATGATGTTTCCATTGTCAAATAAATCACCCAAAAATTTCAATCCTTTTGAGTGCCAGTCACTGAAGATACTCGCCCCCCAACCGGGGGGAAGGCTTTATTATGAATTAATGGCTGTAATGCCAATGAGGAGCCTTGCTGGCTGGCATGTTTGGTAATATCTCTCCAAGTTCTGAGTGTGTTCTTAAGGATCAAATTGTTTTCAACCTCTCCTGGGAGTACATTTAAATTTACTGATAGCAAACTTAGAAGGGAGTGAGGGGAACAGCTCCAGGAATTCACATGGGGTTCTTCTGGGTAAAGGAAGTGTTTAAGCCAACCATTTACTATTCTGGCATGACAAGCCCAGTTGTAGTACAGAAAGTTGGGGAGTGCTTGGCCTCCTTTGTTCACCGGTAGTTGTAGAATCTTCATTTTTAGTCGTGGTTTCTTGCCATGCCACACAAATCGAGATATAGATCTTTGGATATCTGAGATAGCCAACCTATTGATCCTAAGTAGTAGCATTTGCTTTGGATATAGGATTTTAGGAAGAACATTCATTTTGATTAAGCTGATCCTACCCATGCTTGATAGAGGAAGGTCAAACCACCTATTTAAATCATTCTTGACTGATTTGACAGAAGTTATAAAATTTAGTTTATATAGATCCTTATTTGAGGCTGATACTGTAATCCCCAGGTACATAAAACCGGAGAGTGACCATTTGAATGGGAAATCAACCGGGGTGGTATGGTCTCCAAAGTTACCAAGAGGCAGAGCCTCTGACTTCTGGAAGTTGATTTTATATCCTGATATCTCACCAAATTGATTAATGATTGAAATTAAGTTAGGTATGGAGGTCTCCGGATTTGTGATAAACAGAAGGACATCATCAGCTTAGAGTGAGATTCTATGCTCAGTGTTTCCTAAGGTGACACCAGACAGATTTTTGTGATGCCTAATGGTCTCTGCTAGTGGCTCTAGTGCAATGGCAAATAGTGACGGAGACAGGGGACATCCCTGGCGAGTACCTCTAGATAAGGGAATGATATCGGACATCGACCCATTTACACGGACCCTGGCAGTCGGAGATCTATATAAAAGATGAATCCAGTTTATAAAACCTGTGCCCAGCCCAAATCTGCTTAGTGTATCAAATAGATACTCCCACTCAACCCGGTCGAATGCTTTTTCAGCATCTAGAGATAACACCAGGGCTCTAGTCTTGGAACTTTGGGAAAAATTGATAATATTAAGTAACCTGTGAACATTGGAGTGAGAGAACCTATTCTTTACGAAGCCTGTCTGATCCGAATTGATCAGAGTAGGCAATACCAACTCCAGTCTTCTAGCAAGTAACTTTGCAAGTATTTTGATGTCAGTACCAAGTAAACTGATTGGTCTGTAAGAGGCACAATTATCTGCAGGTTTATCTTTTTTTCAGAATTAGAGAAATGTAGGCTAGCTTCAAGGTAGGAGGAAGACAGCCCCTCATGCCTGATTCAGCAAACATCTTAGACAGAGGTCCTACAATGAGCTTAGCCATTTTTTCAATAAAATTCAGGACCGAATCCATCAGGGCCTGGAGCTTTTCCATTAGGCAGGGAAGTGATTGTCTCCATAATCTCATGCTCTGTAATCAGTCTGCCCAGATTGTGGCCATTTTCCTCTGACAGAGAGGGAAGGTTAACTCCATCGAGGAAATGTTTACTTTTTGTTGATGTGTTTTGACACTCCGATGTGTACAGATTTTGAAAGAATTCTTTCATTACATTACAGATATTTTTGGTTTTGAAATGTCGGGTACCAGTGTTGTCTTTGAGAGATGATATTATGGTAGGAGCAGTCCGGTCTCTCGTCAGTCGAGTCAGTAGCCTGCCAGGTTTGTTACCAGACATGAATAGACTATGCTTGGAAAAAATACAGCAGATTCGCCCTTTTGAGTTAGCAAGTGGTCCAGCGCTGATCGGGCAGCTTCCAGTTTTTTTTAAAACGGTTGCAGAGAAAGAAATTTTGAGGTCTCTGTCTAAAGTTTTAATTTGTTGTTCTAAGTCTAGTTGTTTTGATAAGGCAATTGTCTTTCTTGCTGCTGTATAAGAGATAATTGATCCCCTCATAAAGGCTTTTCCAGCTTCCCATAAAGTGGAAGCTGAAGTATCATGTGTATCATTTTTGGAGATGTAAAGTTTCCACTCTGCTTCCAGATATGATATAAAGGCAGGGTTGCTAGGTAAAAGCATATTCAGGTGCCATTGTATAGCTTGAGGGTCATAGTAAGGAGGCATGGGTTCAGAAAAAGAGATTTTTAATCTCAATAGGACTCATCTGGTTATGTAAAGGTAAAGGTAAATAAAATAAAAAAATACATTTGTAAAACAATAACCCTGTCTTAAGGTATGAACATGGTTCAGAAAATACTTCTATGTACATTCTGGCTAAATGTATGGATTCCATTACCATCAGTTGCACCCAAATGCATCAGTCTCTCTCTCTATATATACATCTCTGTCATGTCACAACTGTAATTCATTACGTTACTCTGTTACTAATAAAAGTAATTACATTACAGTAATAGTTACTTTGTAATCCGTTACCCCAACACTGGCGATTAGCGATGACGTCACACCACGGTTACACCACTTAAACAAACTACTTACGCTATGCCTCAAAGTCCTTCACTACTCACTATTTAGTCAACGTCATCACGAGCTGCAAGCCCCCATACCGATCTGACCGGCCCAACACAAATGGTACCTACACCGGGTCAGAAACAGAAGATCAAGTCCAGATGAACCACTCGGTAATGCAGGCAGGGCGGCACAAACAATACTTCGCACTGAGCGAGGCTCTGTGTGCTGCTTAAAAGACAGGTGGGTGACTGTCAGATTGGAGTCAGGGGAGCGGCATCCGGGGAGTGTGCGCTGGGGCTGCTGGGAGTTGTAGTGAGTTTTGTACTCTGGAGGCAGCTCCTGCCGGTGACCATAGGGGAAGACAGAGCTCTGACTCCTGACACGTATACTATCATAAAGGCCCACGGTGCGAACCAAAGGAAGGAGAAGGAGAGCAGGAATCAAACCTGTGACTTTTTGATCTGCTCTACCTCTACACCACAGCCGTCATAACTGATTTAATCCTGCAAAAGTCAAAACAAAAAAGAGAGAAAATTGAGTTTCTGTTGACTGTAGTGCAAAAAGACTTCTACACTGATGCTAAAATGGTTCCAATGTTGGTTAAACTTTGAACAAAAGCAAACATTATATGATCCTCCGAATGTTTAGTGACGCCTCACTCGCCGTTTCTGGATCCCAGCATTAAATAAGAAAGTCTGGGAGTGTTATTGGACCTCCACACTTTACTAAAATTCTTTCTAAGTTAGAATGTGCAGAACGTTCCAGGTTACATGAGCTTTTCAGAGCGTCTCTGAGTGGCATTCATGTGAGTATTTGTATTTCATTGATCGTCAGGTTGAGAACAGCTGACCGTCATTGATCCTGATGCTTTGTTTGGTCACTCTTGCCGAGCTCTTTGTTCAGATGGTTGCAGGTTCAGTTCCTAAAGAGCCTTCAGTCTGAAAGGAGATGAAGTGCCTCAAAGCTGAGCCTCCAAATGCATTTGAACTGAAAGCAGCAGCAGATCATCAATGTTGGCAAGTAACACCCAGCAGAGAACATCCATGCCTTTAATGCTTAAACAAATCAAGTAGAAGAAATATAAAGTAAATAGTTTTGCTTCAATTTGAAAATGTTTTTGAATAAAAGGGAAAAAAAAGCTTTGATTTGAGATTATTTGGTAATTTCCCTCCTTTCACATGTGAAACAGACACATAAACTTTATTTATAACATTGAGAGTTACAACAAAGAAAAAACCTTGCTGAACACAAATGTTTTGACACCTTCAGCTCTTTGGTTTTTCTATATGTTTGTGACTCAGTTCAGTTTATGAGGAGAAATTCACAGGCAAGGTCATCTTAATATGAGGATGGCTGACTCTGGGTTGGTTTTTGTCAGTTATGTCATGGTTTTTGGTCATGTTCTGTTTTAAATTGTCCCGCGGTCACTCCTGTATCAGGTTTGTCATGATTCACAGCTGTCTTCATTTCATTCTGCTCTGTCTTGTCACTCCTTTGTTGTTCCCATGTTCTCGTCACGTTTCAGTGCAAGTTTCTCCTGCATTTTGGGTCCTTTCACCACTTCCTGACTCTTGAAGTCAAAAGAGGAGAGTTATTTGAAAAAGGTTTTTAGAGTGTTTGTTATCAGTAGGAACTGCTGTGTGTTGGTTTTATTCCTGATGGGAATGGCGTGGGAACAGTAACCATAGTAACAGAACTAACTTTAGAGCTTCATGTGTTTCCCATCTCATCACTTTTTGAACTTTCCCATCAACAGAACTAAAGGACTCTTGAAAAGCCCAGAGAGTCGGACCAGCATCTGCGCTCCCTCTCATTTGAATGTTTTTGACATGAAATCTGGAACATGAATTTATTTTAAAAGATTCACGTCTGCTTCACTGATGATAAGAACTGATGAAAATTTACACACGGTCAGAGGGAATTATGGAACAAAGTGTGACACATGGAAAATAATGAATGTAAAGAATGTTTAATATTCAAAAACCCCAACATGCACACATGCAGGACAAGTCTGGAGAGAACAAACCTTCCCTCATAACGGCGGCTGATAGGCATTCCCTCTGCAAGATTTTCAAGGCTTTTTACAGACCGCCAACATCAACTTACAGCTGTGCGACGAATGAAGGGAACACCAGAGTTTTTCTAAAGTCCTTTAGAAGGAAAACACACAAGAATGTAGAATGAAGCAACAATGCAAATGGCTGCCTCAGCCGGGATAAAGACGAGGAAAATGGTCTTTCTAACATGTTCTTGTTGCATTTTCTGATGATGGAGGAAAATGAAGTTTAAAGTTGTAGTAGTTTCCAGCTAGACTTCCTTTCTAAATATGTTGTTTATTCATTCATTCATTCATTTATTCATTTTCCAATCCGCTTTATCCCTTTCGGGGTCACGGGGTTGCCTGAGCCTAACCCGGCTACTCATGGGCGAAGGCAGGGTACACCCCTGGACTGGTCGCCAGTCTGTCGCAGGGGAATATGTTGTTTAGTTTACCAAAGCATAATTTTATCAATAATATAATTTAAAAGATGATGCTGATGGGGTAAAGAAAATATGGTTCATGTTCGAGGGTTAAAGAACAAAGTTCTGGTTTAGGGTAATTTCAGGAAAACCAATAGAAAACTAAAAAGATCAGGGAAAAATGCTAAGTGTGATTCACCTCTTTGGTCAGCTGGTATTTAATGAAGAGCCTGAGAGAAAATTTGAAGCAAAAGTATAAGTACAGTATATACTGCATATACATATACAGGCTCAGGGTTTCATGTCACAGAGGAACCGTTAAGTCAGTGTTCAAGGAAAATAAAACACGGCAGCCAATCCCTTGTGGACAGAGATATGTGTTAAAATGTGTAAAGAGGCTGAAAGAACAGTTAGATTTACGGCATCCTGAAAGTGTGACATCTGCCAAAGTCAGCAGGCTGCTGATGATGAAGGGAGAAGGTCACCTGAGGAGTCACAGAACCACAAAGATTATGGAATTACTGGAACCTGTTTCATTTGGAACTTTCTGAGGCCATGATCATTGGAGAAGCAAGAACACTTGGATTTTTGTATTATTGTTATTAGTTTAAAAATCCCAGTTCAAAGTTTAAGTTTTATTCATTTACAAGGCGCCTTAAAATGACCTGTCAAACATTAAAGCTCAAAAGATAGTTAAAACCAACAGCTAAAAGGTTCAAACAGTTAAAGTATAAACAAATGACATAAAAACACCAGATAAAGGCAAAATAAAACAGGAAAAGACACCAGCAGAGCAGAGTCTCATGCTGTGTCAAAGGCCTGGCGATAAAATGGGTTTAAGACGTTTTTTAAAAATGGACAGTGAGGATTTCGGCTGAATGCTCAGTGGTAACGTGTTCCACAGCATCAGCGCACAGACGGAAAACGGTCTGAGCTTCCTCTTGGACCTCGGTACCTCCAGGAGAAGCTGATCAGCTGACCTAAGGCGCCGGGTCAGGGTGTAAGGACAGAGAAGCTCCGAGAGGAGCTCCAGGATGGGGGTGATGTGGTCCCTCCAACGCGCTCAGACCAGAACCCGAGCAGCAGCGTTCTGGACCAGTTGGAGACTGAGAGGTTAGAAACAGACCGAGATTTGGAGCCAAGGAACCCAACTCCACTGAGGAGGGTTCACAGGAGCTGCTCGGACCGAACACCATCACTTCTGTTTTTTTCTCATTAAAACTGCAAAAGCTTCGGACCATCCAGTCTCTGATGTGCTGTAAACAAGACAGTAGTGGTGTAACGGAGCAACCTTTCTTTGTTGGTAAATAAATCTGAACATCGTCAGCGTAACAGTGAAAGGAAACTTTCTCAGGAAGGAGGTACAAAGAGAATAACAGCGGTCCTAAAATAGAGCCCTGTGGAACCCCAAACAACAGCGGTTAAAGCAGTTAAAGAATAGGATCCAGACATGCTCACACACACAGTCCTGTCAGACAAATAGGATGAAAACATAGTTCATTGTCAGTTACTGTAAGATGGCATTAAAAAGCCTTCTAAGCCACATGTGCAGTGTTAGACTTTTACTGTGATGCTCTGGAATCAGAGGTTTCAGTGGTTCCTCATAGAAGCATTATAATAATGCTTTTCTGTAAAGTTTGTCTTTGGTTTTTCCTGTTTCAGTCTTTTCTTTTCTGACATTCTCACATCTTTAACTTTCTTAAGTTATTTTCTTTGCCCACAGCTGCTGATCTTTTTCCTTTTCTGCTTCATGACTTCTGAAGGAAGCAGGAACAACGCTGTAGAGCTGTTATTAGGAAAGTGAATCCACCCAGACGACCTTTAGGGGTTCACATTTGAGTGAGAGCAGCAGACGTTCAGCAGGTGTCCCATCTTGGATGAGAAACTGCCCGTCAAATGCAAGAATCTTCAAAAAAACACACAGAGGTTCATGTAAACAGGAACAAAATCCCAACTGTTTCTCAAACCAAAGTTGACTGTTATGTGTGGCAGTGAATGTGCTTTGTAACCAAAGAATTCAAGAAAGGTTCATGCATGAGACAGTGATGGTAAAGGTCTGGAACCATGCAGGAAGATATCCATTCCAGAGGAAGAGCCAGAAAAAAACATTCTCATTTTTGTTCGCTGAAACATCTGGGTGCTTTAATTCTTACAGACGTGCTGCAATAACACGAGGGGCCTGCAGCACGCATAAGCAGATTTCAGCGTGTTCTCTGTTTAGTTTGATTAAGCTCATGCTATTTTTTCAAGATAAAACATGGTTGCGCAAGCAGAAGGTTAAGCAGTACGATGAATGCCTCGAAGACGGTCACGCACAGCCATCGTAAACAGTGAAGTACACTGGTTTGTAGTTCTCACATGGACGTCAGAGTGGGGACCCCCTCCTGGCTGCAGAAGTCCTAGCTGGGCCTTGCTGTCCTTAAGGGACTACAAAGGCGTGATGGAGGTTCAGATGGCTCTTTGGTGGTTCTGGCCTGGGGTCAGGGCAGCATGTGTTTGTGTACACTGCAGTCCTTTCTCTGTTCTTGTTAGGAAAGAGCAACGTTTCCTCACGCCGGTCCTTTGGGCCCGTCCCTGCATGGTTTACGTTTTCCTCTGCAGCAGGAAGCGTTTCATTTTACACCATTAAGTCCATCAGGTCCTGTAGCCCGTTTTTAGGAGGTCTGGTTGTGTAAGTCCAGGTCCAGTCCAGGAAGTCTCAAGGTCACAGGCTGCTCAGAGAGAAAGTGTTCATGTGTGTCTCCGGTCATGCTGCGGCGGGCGACCGGTCGTAGTGAACACTTACAACACTAAAGGGGGAAGTAGGAGAGACGCAGGCGTGTTGAGCAGATTGTTCATTTTTCCAACCCTCCACCAGTCCTGCAGAGCTGTTCACGTGACACGTGCACACTCCTCACTGCAGCCTGACTGATCTGAGTGTAGTTTGTGTGAACATCCTTCGGGCACTAACCCTAGATCACGTGCACACCCCGTGCGTGCAGCATTTGTTTGTGGTCAGTAATGAGCAAGAGCACACACCTAACTGATGACTACAGTGTGGCGTAAGGACACCGTGCCACAGCATCACCTGTACGTGGTAGTGTGTGTAACATCCTTATGAATACTTGACAGTACGTGTACCACACACACACACAATGGTACGTTCCATTTTCTGACAGACTTTGAGGTGGTCTATGAGTCTCAAAGGAACTGAAAGACACACCTGTGCTCCCCTTAAGATGCAGTCAGTCCTCTCTTTGACCCTTCAGGGACCAGAATAACCCAAAAACCTGCAGCGTTTATACGGGTCACTTCCCGCCCACACACACACACACGCATCCACATGCACACACACACACACACCCACACCACGCACACACACACAGCTACATCATGTGACGTCATGACGCTTCATTTTTTTTCTTTTTTAAGATTTTGTGATTTTTTTTTTTTATATTTAAAACTTGTTGGAGGAACAAAATCATTTGAGCCCCCCCCAATAGTTTGTTTTGTCCATTGTGCAGACGACGCAGCATCATCTGGTCATGAGGCAACGTCTCCATTCCATGACATCCTGCAGTTTTTCTCTCACTTTCTGTTGTCTCTCTAAGCCACAGCTATCTTCCTCTCTGTGTTGAACACCCTGACTCTCCTGTGTGGTGTAGTGTTACAGTTATATTATATATACAGTTATAAGTGTTGTTGCAGAGTTTAGGAGTCCAGTTTTCTGACTAGCTATGGTTTAGTTCATGGATGCATTCAGCCGTCGTTCCTTTAGAATCCACAAGCTTGGTTTGCCCTGTTGAAGCTAAAAAAAGAGACTTTTATGGAGTAAGCATGAGACAAAACTTCATGAGGCGCTAGAATGTTGAACTAATATGACTTAAACCTCCATAAAACAGAAACACGAGTTGTGCTCAGGCTTACTGACCCATGCTTCAGCTACTTCTGCTGCTGCTGCTTCAGCTTCTGACTTGCTGCTCAGATCTACACGCTCTCCAGCAGCATGCAGTGCACTTGTTATCCCAGATTGATATCAGGGCTTCTTGCTTGTACGTCAGTCTTATTATTGGGACTGCTGGCTACACCCCCCCCGCATCCCCTCTAAAGTCACTCAGAGGGCCAGATAACGGGCAACCCAACATGTGGTTTGAGTTAGTGTCTCTGAAACAAGCCCTCCTTATGCAGGCTGTGTGAGTGGCCTCACAGATGTTTGTTGTGCTGACATTGTGTAGTTTTTAGTTGTGCAGACATTATTGTGTCTTTTACAAGTGCATGAATACACCCCAGCTTCTGTCCTTTAATGCTTCACGTCCTGAATGGATGTGTGAATGTGTGTGTGTGTCTGTGTAAGTGAATGTGTGTCTGAGTGTGTTTGTGAATACGTTTTTTAACAGTAAGTTGGGTTCAGTACATTGAGTCCAGATACACGACAAAGAAAACTATGAAAATGTAAAAAAAGAAAAAAAAAGATTGTTTTCCATCTTTCACTAAATGTCATATCCCCCCCCCCCCCCCTTAGGATGCAGAAACCAGTTTCTGTTCAGACCATTTCCCATTTAGGCACTTCCTGTTCAAACTGGTTCCCATTCCGAGCAGTTCCGGTTCAGACCAGAGCTTGGTGGTTTCTTTTGCTTCAGTTGCAGCAGCCAGGTGCAGATTCATTTAAGTTTCTCTGCGCTGCATCGCAGAGCAGCAGGAAAAAACAAGCGGTACTTTCCAGCAGTTTTCTTCTTGGATAATTTTTTAACCTTTCAATGCGTCATCAGATGGTTTCTGTCTTTCTGGCGTTGACCCGTCCTTACAGAAGCGCCCTGGATTTCAGGCTTCTACCATTCCCATCCGCCCACATGTCCAATCCTTTTCTGATTCAGTGATGCTCCTTAAATTTGAATCTGACATGCAACAGACTGAACACAAACAGAGAGAAATTCAGTTTTTAGTTAAAAACAATAATGTGTGAACATCTGGTTTAAAAGTGATGGTCTGTTCCATCACATTCATGACGCGTCTTAAGTTTCTTGTTTTTCATCAGACATTCCTCTGTCTCAAGCTGGGTTTTTACTTTAATGTCTGAAATGTAAGGATTAAAATAATGTAGTTTTTCATTCAAATCATCAGTTTTTCCCCTCTGATGTTTATAAAATCCTGAAATTGAAGATATTTTTGAAAAAATGAGTCTTTGGTGCATGATCCTCGTAAAAATCTGTCACAATCCTAATGCGTTGTGGTGCTTTATTTTGACAGGGCTTACCGCTGGCTTGAGGGATCAGAGTTCTGGTTTAGACCGTGGAAAGTCTTTGCTGATGTTCTTCAGCACAACAGTAGAAAAGTTAAGCAGGTTCTTTGCTGTGAACATCGTCTGATGGAACTGAACACATCACCAGCGATGTTGCCTGGGGTCATGGCGTCTTTCAGGTCATTCAAACATCGTACGTTCTCTTCAAGGTTGGCCGGGTTCCAGCTTGTGTCCAGGCAGCTCTACCCACCCACGGTTACCCCCTCCTAATCCACAGCCACGTTGAGGCTGCCTCAGTGACCTCCTTAATGGTCCTTGCTTGCTGGCCCCAGTGATGCCCAGCATGTTCTGCCCTGCATAGCAACCGGCCAATGAACCCCCTGCATCCCACCTCAGTGGGCTCACACTTTGCTTGCCAACCGTTGTCCTCCTCTACCAAGTCAGCCCCCGTCCTCTCATCGGGCCCGTCCTTCCAGTGAATCCCAGGTGACGGTCAGTTGCAGGAGAACGATTTGCTTGGAAGCTTCTGAGTTGAGCAGCATGGCCTCAGGATTGTAGCGGTCATGCTTTCTGGAAATGTCTGCTTTTTTTTTTTTTTTTTTAACTCCGTCTTGTGCTGTTGTTAGCATGCCCGAATGGATGGCCCCGGCAGCTAGAGGTGACTCCTCCCTAGTCTGGAAAATTCCCCCCATCCAACCCCTCATGCTCCAGTCTCAGGGTGGACACTCTCCCACAGGGCCACTGAGCTGGTTGAAAACATGAAGATTTACAAAACCTCTGAGCTAAACTTTAACCAAAAGTTCCCAACTGAGTTTGTTTCTACCAACTCGAGACAGAGTGAAATCTGAAGCAAAGTGACTGAAGTTCATTTCATTTCAGCTCCGAGCTTCAGAGCTTCTGCAGACGAGCGCGTTCATCAGAGAAGAACAAACGAGTGAGGATCTATGCTGCAGGTTTTACTTTTCCACGGATGCATGTCAGGAGGAACCGCTGCCAGAAAACGCGCTCTGGGCGGAGCTGCCTGAACTTTTCCTGAGTGGTAATGGGCCGTCCCAAAGGGACTGTCTGTTTGTTGGTCCAGCGGTATATTTATCAGCTGCCTGTGCTTCTCACTGACATCCTGAATGCAGGAATAGATGGCTGGATGGACGAGTTATTTGTTTGTCAGAGGATGGAGGTCACAGGGTGGCAGCACAAGCTGGCATGGACTGATGTTCCCAGGAATGAGCAGACCCACGTCTTCATGGACCTCCTGACTAGCTTGATAGATGAAATGCGCTTTAGATTGGTCTGTCCTGCTCTTCTCTGTGGGTGGTAGCTTCTCTTCATCTGACTCTTTGATTCAGGATGCAGTCAAGTTCCTGGAGATTTCATGCAGAGTCAGATGGTAAATATTAGTTTAACCATTTCCTTTACCTGGAATCCAGACGTTACAAAACTGAAAAATTCCTTAAAGTTGAAGTTCAGTTTCTTTAAAGTGTTCAGGTTTATCTTCACCATTTTTCCAAGAACAACTAAATCCAAATACCTGATGGATCTAACAGATTTTTTGATGTGAATTATTCCTATACTCAGAACATCTTCAGTTTCACTGAAACTCTTCCTGTTGGAGGAGACAGAACAGTGTTTGGGGGAGAGATCCAGTTTCTGAAGCAGAACCCAGTCCTGAAGGGGTCTGATCAGATGTTCGGCAGTAAAGATGGCAGCGATGTCTGCAGACAAACATGAGGATGCTGCAGGAAGGATCTGCTGCACTGTGAGCTTCAAACAAACGCTCAAGAGTGTTTAGACTTTTGTTTCTGTTTCTGCCCCAATAGGCAAACCTGCCTCAAGTCTAGGGGAAGGCACCGAAAGGGAACCCCCCCCCCCCCCCAACATGAAGAGACCAGACACCAGGAGTAAAAGGAACAGTTTAACTGAAGGGGACGCTGTGTCCTGAAAAAAGAGAAAGAATTTGTGTGCTGGTTCAAACCAAAAGAAACAAAGGGAATTGGAAAACAGAAAACAGATCAGAGAGACAGCTGATCTAACCATGCCGACCGCCAGAGTCAGCAGCTCCCTTCTAAGGCTGCTTAACCAAATCTAACTAAGTAAAGCCCGCAAACTAAGACTACCAAGGTCCAAACTAAAATAACAAAAACCCAGCAGGATAAGACTGCTGAGGCCAAAGAAGAGACCTGAGCCCACCACAAACCCCGACAGCTCTCAGCCTGCCTTGGTGTGGCCTCCTCTGTCCTAAATGACCAGCAGGTGCCAATTAAGTAACATTGGCTACACCTGCCAGGTGAGCAGACTGCCGGGAGTGAAACGGGTGCAGCAGCAGCAGGACGTAACAGTTTCTAACAAGAAAAAGGAAACATTTGGTTTGAAAGGAGTTAAGCTTAAACAAACCGAAGTGGTTTGTTTGTAAAAAAGAGAAGGATTCTCTGCAGGAAAGACAACGGGGGGAGAACCTTGTTGGATCTTCACTCAAACTTGCTGTCATAACTTCAGATTTACGATCATCACACGTTCTGACTCCTGTCTCATCATCTCCTGCTTGCAGCTGGAGAACTTCATGCAGAAGAACCTGAGGAGAGATGCGGCCAACATCCAGTCTCATGTTGTTCAAAACCAAACGGCCATGATGCTGGAGATCGGAACCAACCTGCTGACGCACACAGCGGAGCAGACACGCAAACTCAGTGTGGTGGAGGCCAAGGTGACCACATCCACGGGCAGTGGCTCTGCCAGGTCCAGGTCCTGTGGGTTTGTCTGACGTTTGTTCCCTCTCCAGGTGCTGAATCACACCTCTCGGATTGAGATCCAGCTTCTGGAGAACTCTTTGTACACCAACAAGCTGGAGAAGGAGCTGGTGCAGCAGACCACTGAGATCCGGCAGCTGCGAGACAAAAACAGGTAAAACACCGAGGTTTGGGGTTTCAGAGCAGATCAGAGACTCGCATTCCGGTCTCTCCCTTCAGTGATGACAGGATCCAAGTTCCATTACCTGTAATGTAACGCAGCCTGACGCGTCTTCAGCTCCTCCCCGTGTGGAGCTATAAGCACGTGTCTGTAAAGGCTTTAAGTGTTTTGTGTGGGAGTGAGGTGTTTTTCTTTAATCACTTTGAGATGTGAGAATCACCTTTTAATCAGCTTTACTCTGCAAGCAGCCACAGCTGGAACCAGAGGAGATCTTACTCCTCACATTACATACATCTGCAGCAATAAGTCACAGAAACAAAAGCATCATGAAACGATGACCAAAACCTGTAACACACATGGACTCTGCAGTCCCACCTCAGTGTAAACTACAAACCTGAACACACAAAACGAATTTAACAGTGTTTGAGGTTCAAAGCGCTTTCGGTTCCATGAAGTTGGTCAGTTGAATTTCAGAGTAACGTGCATGCCCATCTGTGATCTTGCGTGTGTGTCTGTGCTCCACTGGGATCCAGTTTGTGGTTCAACAGTTCCAGCTTCACATCCCAGCTGTGAGTTTACCAGTGAGAATAATGGAAACTCTGTTTACAGACACTGGAAGTGTGTCCAGATCTGTGGAACAATATTTACACAAACAATATTTTCTCAATTTTTCACGGTTGATCTGAATCTGGAGAAAGATGGTCTGATCGTGATCATCATAAGGCCTGCAGAGGACAATACATGTGCGCTGTTGTGTTCACTTGTATGTGTGTGTGTTCACATGAAGTCCTATACTGAAAGGTTGAAAACTCCAAACTTGAGGAATCTTCTGTTTTTAAGCAGAAAAACTATTTTCTCATGACAGTTCCAGTCTAGAGATCAGGTTATTGTGTAGTTGAGCTGATTGGTGCACCAACCTAAGGCTGTGACATCATCACTTAACTCTGCGCCTGTTTAGAACAAATAATGTTTTTGTGGGAGAAAACTGACTGCAGAATTTCAGTAAGGAGAAAAGAAAACCAGGAAGTGCACAGACAATTAAAAACCAACACACAGACACAAGAACTCACAGGCAAGCTCAGCTCAGTGTTAGAGCAGAAACGCACACACCAGAGAAAAACTGCAAACACACTTTACACACCTGTATGTATCCACACGATGCTGCAGAAAATGCAGCGCCAGCGTTCAGTCTGGACTGCTGTTCATGAGCAGGTCAGCCTGCTGGACCAGGAGCTGATGACACGTTTCTGTTTCTAAAGTGACCACAGTCTCACCTGCATGCAGGATTTTATTTCCTCCATCAGAGAAGGGATCATCTGGACTGAGGCTTTTAGGTTGTTTTACCAAACCGGATGAAGGAAAAGTCCTGAAAGATGATGGACGCCAGCAGCATGCGCTGAACAACATGTCACAGCAGAAAACATGCAGTTTGACCTGACATCTGCTATGGCTGTACAACAGAACACACATTTTATGATGTTCATGTTGAGTATTTACTAATTGCTCTTTTCAGAAGCTTTTCTTTCTATCAAGCAACAGCCCCCTCTAGTGGATCAGAGAAAAGTCAGGACTGAACCTGTGGCAGAATGTCACCAGCCTGCACCAGAAACATTCAGTTCCTTTATTCAGAAGGAGGAAGGATGGGAAATATTACAAACGTATAAACATGGTTCTCGTTTACCATGATCAAGATCAGAAAACTGAGAAAGGAAGGCAGTAAGGTTGGAAGGCAAGGAGCAAGGGAGCAAGGAAGGAAGAAAGAAAGGAGGGGAGGAAATGAGGAAAAAAGGAAAAGAAGAAGGGAGCAAAAAGCTTGAGCTCTTGGTAGGGTCTCTCATGGCAGACAGGTCCTGGGTGACTAGCCAGACAAAGAGCGGTTCTCAAACCCTTTATGAGAAGTTCAAGTTGGCGTTACCGGGGCCTCACCCTGGAGCCAGGCCTGGGGTTTTGGGCTCTCGGGCGAGCGCGTGGTGGCCGGGGCTCCTCCCACTGACCTGGTCAGGTAACGTGAAGGATCACCGTGGGATTACTCTCCCATGGGCCCACCACCTGCAGGAGAGCTCAGAAGGTTGCCGGTGCCATGTGGTTTGGATGGCAGTCGAAGGTGAGTATCTTTGCGGCCTAAACTCCGGTCATGGAACTCGGCTTCTGGGACATGGAACGTCACCTCTCTGGGAGGGAAGGAGCCTGAGCTTGTTTGAGAAGTCGAGAGGTACCGACTAGATATAGTTAGGCTCAACTCTCCACACAGTCTGGGCTCTGAAACTCAGTCTCTTGAGAGGGGTTGGACTCCCTACCACTGTGGAATTGCTCATGGTGAGAGGCAGCAGGTCAGTGTGAGCCCCCAGCTCAGCTGCCAAGTGTTAGAGTTCACTCCAGTGGACGAGAGGGTCGTGTCCCTTTGCCTGCGGGTGGGGGACAGGTCTGTGACTGTGGTTTCGGCTCACAGGCCGAACAGGATTTTCCTCTTATTTTCCGCTGGCGCGCTTGCCAGCCGCTGCTCCCTGGATACTACTAAACTCCCTCCAGCACCAACAATACAGATTAATCTTATATGGATTTTACTCGCCTGGACTATCCCGTCACTTGTCCAGCATTTTTTGACAGCACTGCTCCAATGCTCTTCCACCAAACTTGTTAAGCTCCAGACCTCTCCACCCAAGTCACCGCCACTGCCGGAGATAAACTCATCAAGGATCGCGAACTTCCAGTATGGAAACACCAATCCCGTTAACTCACTCTAATCCTCTGCCCGCCATCCATCAAAGAACCCTGGTTGTCATGCTGACCACAGCCTCCTCGCTCACTCACAACTTTCCCTGCATGACTGTCAACTTTGGTCTTTTGAGCATACGCTCCTCACAACCAAGGAAGATCTTGGCCGAGATCTCCTGGTTAATCGTGAGTTGGATGTCATGTGCTTGACTGAAACATGGCAACAACCTCAGGATTTTACTCTAGTCAACGACGCTACACCACCGGCGTTTGTTTACATCACACGACTCGGGCTGCAGGGGTGGTCTTGCAATGATTTATCGCGAGATATGGAGGATGGCGCCTGGGACTGCTCCTGTGTTTTGAGTCTTCTGTCTGTAAGTTCTCTGCATCAACTCCAACCATCGTTGCCGCCATCTATCGCCCACCTAAGCATAATAAGGAGGTTATTTCTGACTTTTCCAACTTTTTGACACAACTCTACCTACTCTTAACAAACATGACTTCAAAATCCACATGGACAAATCCAATAACTCTACTTATAACATTAACAGGTGGGTATCTCGCCATCAGACGTTACCCTTGTGTTTATCATTTGATGGCTATCAGAGAACCAGACCGTGGGTGTAAGTGTTCGTTTTAAATTGTGAACATGTTTATTTTAGAGTTGTTTTGTGTTGTTTTGCTTTTATAAATTGGAAATGTGTTTTATATTGCATTTCTTTTTAAAAACTTTTAAATTGCTAAATATGTTTATAATGTTTAGATATAATGTATTGTTTTGTAAAGGACTACAGATGGAAATCAGCTATTAAGCTATAATCTGGTTCAAGCATCTTTTCTTTTTAAGATTAATGTATTTATATGCTGTCCTGATAAATTAAACAACTAAACTAAACTGAACTTTATATCCTGTCTGGACAGTTTTGGTTTCCATCAGCATGTCTCTGGACCTTGTCTGCTGTTCAGGTGTCTTACCAGATGCCTGCAGAGCAGATCCCCTTCCTTTTTCTGACCATTCTCTAGTAACATTTAGTAGTAATATTTCTTCCACTGGACCCCCCCCTGCAGCATAACCTTCCGTGAGCTCAAAAGAAGCTCCGCTGAGTCCACAGCTCGATTCCAGATGTTAGAGAACATTACTGCTGCTTTAGCTTCAGTGGCAGTCATGCAAAAGGAGATCAGGGGAACATTTTCACCTGATGACGCAGCAGCACTGAATCTGCCCTAACTGTAACCATGACAACGGCCCTCACAAACCGCGGCTGTTGGAAAAGAGCTGAATCAGGACAACTGTTGTTTTTGAGTCTGTTGGGGAACTTTAGTGGAGAACAATTACTTAATGACTTCATAAACATCAACCATTAATTGAAGTTTAACTTTAACTTGAAAAACTTTATCGTTCCATCATAGAAAAACAAAAGCCGCAGCTGCTGGAAATGCTTTTCCAATCTGTGGAGTTAGGAAAAGTGGTTGGAAGGAAGACTACAAAAACTGTTAAACCTCTAAAACCAAGACGGCGCTGCGCCTAAAAATGACCAGAGTTTACCTTCAGATGTGAAACTGTGCATGGACCTCAGGGTCACACAGACAAGATGGATGTTCTTTTTGGTTTGGATAACCTTCCGCTTCAGCCATAAAACTTCAAACTGGGAGGATTTTCTGACGATTCTCATGATTTACAGCAGAAAGCAGTTTCATTAAACCAGCTGACTCGGCTGTGAACCCGACGCTCTGCTCCTCCTTCTGTGTTTCAGCCGCTTGGAGAGCAAAGTTCAGAGGCTGGAGTCTCAGCAGAGAGGAGAGCTGGAGGACATGAGGGAAGAGAAGAACAAGCTGCAGGTAACCACAGGAGAACCCATCAGTGTATGTTAGCATCAGGGTTGTGTTTGGTCAGGTGTCTGAGGTCTGATTCGTCGTGACACATTAACCTATCAGCTCCTCCTCTGCATGTTTTAGTCATATTTTATAGAACTGGAGTGAAGGTGGTGAAAAAATGTCGACCTACTGGCCCCGCCCCCCTGCCATTCAAAACAGGAAGTACCTGATGGGTCCAAAAGCCAAAATCCCATAGACTTCAATAGAGAAATAAACAGCTGTTACTTAATCAATCATATTGGTCAGAATAGCATTCTTGATCTGGTGCCTTTTGATAATCCTCGTTTGTTGTTTTTTTTTCACCATATTTTTCTGTGGTTGAAGTTATAAACTGACAAAGAGGCCTTGGTCGGAGTCCTCAGTAAAAGTAGGTGGAGCCCGCTGCCCCCCACGCCCAATGTTCAAAACATTTGATTGACAGATTTCAAAAGCTCGCTTTCAAGTGGAAGGGGTGTGGCCAACAAGCTCACTCCTTATTGGTGAGAGTGGTTTCCATAGAAACGTTGACTCAGACTGACTGGGACCAATCACTGATAACTGACGACATCTGGTGGTGTCCGTACCGTGAAAAAATGTCGACTGAATTGATTTCATTTGGTTGGCGCTGCATAAACCATTTTCTATGGAGGACGTGACTCAGATGATAGTCAAAAACAGCAGTTCATTCAGGGCCCAATAACAGCAAAATGAGCAACTTCCTCATCATCTTAGTATTTGAAAAAGAGAATTTAATAAAATTGCAGTCCTTAGAAGGATTTTTTTGTATTGAAAATTGTAAAACGTGCAAATGAGAATAAAATACCAGAAAAAGAAGTCAATATAAGAATTACATAAGCCAGTTTAAAAACACGGAGATGCATCAAAAGAATAAAAACAGCAAACCAACCTCTTAAAGCATGTGGAGCATTCCTGTTGATACAACCAAGAATAAGCTTAAAAAAGTGTAACCATGAGGTGGATTTTCAGTGAACGCTGTCCTCAGCAGACCTTCAGCAGGACCAATGAGAGGTGAGCACTGCACCCCATCAAAAAAATCTAGAATGTGTTTAAAGTATGAATTGATTTTGAATTGCAGCTTATTTAAAGAAGTTCAGACCATGCAGAGCTGAAAAAACTGAATACTCAAAAGAATTTGGATTCTGCAGATAAACATTACAGCACATGAAGAAGAGCAGTTTCCTTCAGGACTGAAAGAGCCACAAACAGAACCTAACCCAAACAAACATCTATTTCATCAGATTATGGGTTATGAAGTGAAGCAAAACTAGAAAGAAAGTTTCTATACTGAGAGGCGACATGAGAGGCTGATGGGGAACAGCAGGTCAGCTATGGATCAGAACCCCATTTCAGACTCCAGAACAACCTGCCTGTCAAAGAAAGAAGAGAAATCCTGATCAGATGATTCACACAAATGAAGGACCAAGTCTGATTGAATGAATATAAATGTAAAACAACAAAGCGAGGTCATGTAGTGTCTGCCTCATGGATGATATGCAGATGTTAGTAGGTAAAGACAAATGAAACTTTGTCATTTTGGATTTTTAACGAGAAAATAAAAGCTGATATCAATGATAATACATAGACTGGACACACCTGATACAGGTAATCAGCAGCATGGGGCGGGGCCATCTGCAAAACCCTTCCTAGCCCCCCTCCATTAATGTTGAAGTAAGAGATCCTGAGGATGGATAAGATGTGTCAGTAACGAATCTGCTCTGACCCCGCCCCCTGTCAGTCAGTGGTCCGGACTCAGATGACGGCCATAGAGGCTTTGGAGAAGCAACTGAGGCTCGCCAGCAGCAACAACACGGCTCTGCAGAGGCAGCAGGCACAGCTGATGGAGTCGGTGCACACGCTCATTAGCATGGTGGCCAGCACCACAGGTGCACGTGCACACACACCCATTCAGGTGGTTCAGACGGCAGCTCGTCACTAAACTGCTGCGTTCTGCTGTTTGTAGGCTCGCCTCCTCAGAGCCAGGCATGGAGGGATTGTGCCGATGCCTACAAAGCTGGCCACTCGGTCAGTGGACTGTACCATCTGTACATCAGCAACAGGACTGAGCCTGTGCAGGTAGGCACACCTGCAGCCAAATGTTTAGCTTGAATCATTTAAAGGCTTGTTCATTATTTCCTTATCTAATATCTGTGAATTCTATTAATTCATCGTCATCATTTTTGATGCTTTATGATGTTGCATCGCAGGCTTGAAGATGCAGTAAACAGAGAAAAATAAAATAAAACTTCCAATCAACAAGACGTTGCCACCAATTTTCCTCTACTTACAACTCTTCCCTGACTACAGATAAATGTATGCAAAGTGATGATGGTCACTAATAAAAGCTCTGGTCCAGAACCTGAATGTTCTATATTATTGTGCTGGCTGGTTCTGTTGGTAAGTGGAACACCAGAAATTTGGAACATAGGTGAACAAACGTTAAACACTGAAACAAAAATGGGATAAAAGCGGTAAGAGGTGAACTGGATGATGCTGCTTCCTGAGCCCCCTCAGGACGTGTTGCTGCTGTTGAGCCTTTTGACCAGAGCAGCAGTGTTGGTTATCCAGGAGAGGTCTGCAGACATGTGGACGCCGAGGAATTTGAAGGACTCCACCTGCTCCACCTTTTCACCTTTGACCTGCAGTGGAGCGTGGGTGGTTCTGTTTCACCAGAAGTCTAGGATGAGTTCCTTGTTATTGGAGATGTTCTGTGCCAGGTTATTTGATGAACTCCACTCTCCAAGTTTCAGGTCTTCATCCCCGTAGGCCGTCTCATTTTCCTTGGATATCACTACCGTTATGTCATCAGCAAATTTGACAGTGGTGTGTTCGGGGTGGGTGGGACTGCAGTCATACGTGTAGAGAGAATATAGAAGTGGGATCAGCGCACATCCCTGCGGGGAGCCAGTGCTGAGAGTTCGGACAATTGAAATATGTTAATCCAGTTTGGGGTCGGTTGATGAGGAAGTTCTTTTTCACCGTGGATCCATGGATTTATCCATGGGAGCCCCAGGTTGGTTAACTTGGGAATCAGGATGCCTGGTATTATTGTGTTGAAGGCGGAGCTGCAGTCAACAAAAAGCATCCTAACAAAGCTCCCCTGTTTCTGCAGAAGGGTCGGAGCAGACTGGAGGGTGATGGTTACCACATCCTCAGTAGTTCTGTTGGAGCCTTAGGCAAACTGATGTGGATCTAGAGAAGAAGGGAGACAAGCTTTGATGTGTTTCAGGACCAGTTTCTCGAAGCGCTTGGTGATGACCGGGTGAGAATGGGGTGAAAGTCGTCGGGGTTGGTCGTAGGTGTCTTTTTGGGGATCAGGATGATAGTGGGAGATTTTAGGCAGGCTGGGATGGAGGCCTGTTCTAGTGAAAGGATGAACATGTCAGTTATGGTCTGTGCTAGCTGGGCAGCACAGACCTTGAGTACTTTTCCAAATACTCCATCTGGGCCTGTGGCCATCCTGGGTCGACAGGAAGACCACAGGCCAGCCTGGAGCATCCGTCTTACTTCAGCTGCCTCGTGAGTGAGTGGGGCCTGCCAGAGAGTGTTGTGGCTCGTACAGGGGTTGAGGTGGTGTGGCTGGGTGCTGTGCATGTGGCTCATACTGGGAAAAGAAGCTGTTCAGCTCCTCGGCCAGCACTACATCTAGAACCTGTTTGAGGTTTGCCTGGTTTATATCCCCTGAAATAATGTGTACTCCATGCGGGTAGGCTCGCTATTGATGGTTTAAGGCTTCCAGTAGCAGAGAGAGAGCTGTTTTCACATAAGCGTCCGGTGAAATGTAAACTGCAGTGATGATGACAGCTAGCTCACGAGGCAGAAAGTAGGGTCTGCATCTCATCGTCATAAAATCTAGGTCGGGAGAGCAATGTGTGCTGTTATACCAACCTTCATGCATGTATCAGGATGCATAACAGGATTCAAGCACTAATCATGTATTGAATATTTATGTATGTTGTAAATGACTGTGGTATAGGTGGCCTAATGCCCTTCAAGATTTCCATTATTAGAAATTCATGGATGACACGAAGCCGTGAACCGTCCAACACAAAGTCAGGCATTGTTCCTCTATTGACCACTGAGGTCAAATTGCTCAGAGGGCACCGATCCCCGACAGCTTCCTGTTTCAGTAGAAAGCTGTCTCTGTGTCCTCTGAAGGTGTACTGCGACATGGAGACCAGCGGTGGAGGCTGGACGGTCTTCCAGCGGCGCTTCAACGGCAGCTTGGACTTCCAAAGGAGCTGGAGGGAGTACAAAGTGGTCAGTTCTCCACGGGGGAGATCTCAATCAGAAAAACATGTCTGCAAACCCAACCGTGTTCTTCCATCACAGGGTTTTGGAGACATGCTGGGAGAACACTGGCTGGGTAATGAAGTTTTATACCAGCTGAGCAGTCAGAGCCAATACACCATGAGGGTGGAGCTTAAAGACTGGGAGGGAAACTCTGCACACTTCCAATATGACCGCTTCACCCTGACCAGTGAAAGACAGCAGTACAGGTGACAGGCACACCCGCACACACACACACCCGCACACACACACACCCGCACACACACACACCCGCACACACACACACCCGCACACACAC